>SMLS01059489.1:0-29214 GCA_004785975.1 Popillia japonica
TTTTTTGATATGAAACTTTATCATATATTCGCAATTCCAATTCTTACGTTCCACATGATTTGTATGGGTTTAGTATTCATTTCAGCTTCAACCCAAACATGCTGTAGCAATGATAATTGATTTTTTGTTGCTAACAATGTTTAAAGAACAATCCTGTTTAATATCTACGACTGATTTATGCATCACAACTATGTTAAAGCGTTACTAATAGAGCCATTGATATTTCTTTCGTACTATTGCATTATTTTTGGGACTAGCAATAAGATTCGATTACTTCAATATTACGCAGTAATTCAGCCGAATAATAAATAAACAAAAGCTCTTATACTAGTACTGGTTAGTAAATAACCAGTATTACAAATACTAATTCTCACATTATATATGATTATACAACCGGAAAGGATACCTATTTTATAAACTTGTTTTTTCAATATAATTATACTTTTAAATCATCGAAATCTATCCTATACGTATAACGCCTTCAAAAACTTGTTACATCTAGATATTATTCTAACATTGTAATATCTTGACTTGCAAATAAAATTTATAAAAAAAGATATCTCAATTCTCCTCATATTTTGCAAATTACGTCATGCAATTCGTGAAATGAATACCTATAGCATTTATTACAATTAACTGTTATAAATTATTTCCAGAATACATTCGGACCGGTGACATCCTTAAATAATCAAAATTTCCAAATTAACAACCCGGAATATACATTACTTCCAGGAGCCGTCCTCAGGATAAGAATAACGGTAAAATACAACAAAAATGCACCAACACCAAACGTAGTCGGTATCAAACTTAATGGGATTGAAATATGTGACGAATTCGCCAGTAACAACTCAATTTCTGAAAATCCTGTTACACCAGGCCAGAAACCTACGGTCATAGCATCCATCAGGAAGACATTTATTGCTGAAAATAAACGCATTCAATGCGGATTGAAAACTCAAGTACGGCCGTTGGTTTATAATGGAAAGAAAGCTGAAGGTTGGTTTGTTTATTTAATTTTTAATGTAAGATTAATTATTAATGATTTTCCAGAGTATTGGCCTTGGCATATCGCCGTTATGATCCTCAAAAACAGCAAATTCGACTACCACTGCGGAGGAACATTGGTGTCGTCAACGTCGGTCCTGACAGCAGCTCACTGCGTCACTGTACTCAGTACAAAGAAGATGATAGATAAAGATCTCTTTTTGCTGTATATGGGTGAGTAATTTTTCCGGACATTAGTAAATTATCTACGAGACGAAAATGTTTATTTTGACAGGTCTAACGCACATCTCCGATCCGGGACCATATTTCAAACTTAGATTGGTGAAAGATATAGTTATCCACAAAGATTTTGATCCGGGACGATATTTCAACGATTTGGCGGTAGTGGAAATCAACGACCCTGTCGAATTTAGCGATTATATCAAGCCGATTTGTTTATGGGATGGTGACCTGGGAATTACTAGTTTGATTGGACAAATTGGTATGTTGACTTTTTTATTTTTGATGCTGACATGATCTGGGAGAAATAATAAACGAAAGAGGAAAAGAAAACAATGATACAGCTAACAAAAATGGATTTAAATAAAAAAAATCATTATCGCCATCTTTGAGAGAACAATGGAACTTGTACGTTAAACTAGTTTTCGTCAATTCGAAAAGATGGCGCCACTATTCAATATAATTTGAATTTTAATCGTTTTTAATTAAATTAAAAATTAAGTTAATATTAATTAATATCTAAATAATAAAATAATATTTTTTTAGGTACTGTTGTTGGTTGGGGCATCGATAATTCCAACGAAACTGCTCAAGACCTAATGGAAGCAAAGATGCCAATTGTAGCATTAGAAACATGTTTGTATCACGATCCAAACTTCTTTTCGCAATTCACGTCTCCTAAAACGTTCTGTGCGGGTGGCCCGAATGGTAATTATTAATTCTATTTTTGTTATATTACATTTACTTATTTTTTACTTTAATTCTAGGTAGTGCAGTCTGTACTGGAGATTCAGGTGGTGGTATGGTATTCCCCCGAAAAAATACTCAAATCAACAAAGATATTTGGTACATCAGAGGGATCGTATCTGTCAGTCCGCGTGATGGCGACAGCGTTTGCAATACGAAAAATTACGCAGTCTTCACGGATATAGCGCAACATCTAGCCTGGATAAAAGGAACTGCTGGAGTACAATGATAGAAGCAAAACATAATGAGATTTCATCCTAAACGATCAACTACTTATATATTTTATATCGCAACGTATTTAAAGAAATTTACAAATAAAACTAATGTGATAAAACGTGTCTCCCTTTTAATATCCTCCTCATTATTATTCGCCTACCTGCTGCAGTGGACATACGTTTCCAATAGCCGTGTTTCTTGATTCATTTTCTCTCGGATGGTTTTGGAAAGTGGCATCGGATTATACTATGAAATATCAAATAAATCATCCGGATTTAGGCCGGGAAATGCAGATTTCGATTTCGAATGGGTTAGCCTGCTTCGTTGCCACATTATTAGTTATTTGATGAGTGTATCGTTGATGGAGAATTCTGAAGATGTTTGTTGTGACATTATGATAATGATGAAATGCTACAGATTAATTATTAGCACTTATTAGCTAAATTTTGACCTTCATCTTTATAAGAATGTCAAAATAATTACAAACTTCTTGTTGTGTTTCTAAAGCTTTTCCAAGATGTCTTCCTGACGGTATACGTGATTATTGTAAGGCTGCACCATTAAATTTCTACACCGAAATAAGACATTTATCAGATGTCTTGTACTGTATGGGGATTTTCTGAAAAAGCCAAGGTTAGAACAGGCAAAAATCTCATTACCTCAGTACCTTTCCTTGAAGTTGTTTTAAAATGTTTCCATAGAATGTCAAATGACGAGGAAGCAGAGGATGAAATTCAGGCATTCATGTCCTGAGAAATTATGATTTTTTCAGGATAAAAGTGCATCAGTTGTAAGACATAATTAATCTGTAAAAGATGCATGAAGAGGTCGATATCAATTAAGAATCCTAGACAGTGTATTGACTGATGTTATCTTCAGAAATTTCAAACTGATGTCACTGCTGAGATAAAAAAAGAGGTTGGGGTCAAACTTTTTTGGTTGGATTGGTACTACAGTCAAAAATTCAAAATCTTGTTTTTTTTTTGGATTTACCAGTGGCGTGGTGAGTATCATGTTATGCCTTATAAGTAGGGATAAGTGCTATAATTACTTCTATACGTGTATCTACTTGAGCCATTCGTTGGCATAGATTCTCCTGTGTTAAGTTTGTGTTCTCTTTGTTCTGGATTCTTCGGTTTCAAGTGAATTATTTCTCATCTCTTCCGTTGATAATCTTAATGTTAAGTTTGTTATAGTCTTTGACATAATAAGCATATTGTCGTTTATAGGTTGTTTTCTTTCTAATCGACTTATACGAGTAGATATATTAATCTCTTTTTCATAATTAAAATTAAAAAATTGCTGTAGCAAGTTACACATTTCATCTTCATTATCTCTTTGAAAAATCTTGCATTACTTGTCATTTCCTTAGAATTCTCGCAATTAATTGTATGCATCAACACTCTCTTGTCTCTAGATGTGACTATATATAGCTTTTTGAGCTTTGGCGTTCTTATTGTGCCACTCTGCTTTTTCATCATCTTTCGTTAGTGTCATTAGTAGGTTGTCGCCATTTACGAACTCCCATAAGCCATGCGTTTTGAATAAAATCTGAATTAGAAATTTCCAGAGTTGGAAAGATTCAGCATCTACCACCTTCTCTATTTTAACATTCTTTTCTGGTTCTCTTCACTGGGTTCAGAGAAGGTACATATCCCTCCTTCGATCGTCTATGACGTCTTCGCCAATTTTGTAAGAAGCCTAAGCTGGTTGAAATTATCTCAAGATAACAATCCCACTTCATCATGTACTTTCGAAAATCTTGAATAGTTTTTGGTAAAATCTTTTATGTGGAGGCAGTCTTCGAAGATTTGGTTTAATTGTATTGGAATGCTTTGGATCATCATAATAACGCACATAACATTGGAAAGTTTGTCTGTAAATTTTTATAATTTCATTTATTTTCTCACTACTTTCTAGAAATCATATTGTGTCAGTTTTTGGTATTATGTGTGCAGAATCTTGACCTTTTCTTATTAATGTGCAGTGTGTATGACCTTGTTACGCGTACGTATAAATTGATTCTAATTCTTGTGAATATAAGTTTATGGTAGATAGGTAGTAGGATTTCCCATTATGTATCATACATACATATATGTACAGATCTACCTATGTATACGAGTACGGCCAAGGTAGTTGTACATCTTCTACAATTTTTCGTTTTAGTGACGAACAAAATTCATATTTAAGCAGGTGTATTGTGGGAAAATATTACAATGTTATGCACATATAAACAGGTATTTATGCATCTTAAGAGGTAATTAACGATACATTAACCAGTTTGTTATTATTTGTTGTAAGCATCTGAAACGGAAAACCTCAGTGACCACAAATAAAGCTTAAATTAAACGTCTCTTAACGCTAGTATAATACCGGTTAGAATCTTGAATTTGGTAGTGGTAGACCCGCGATCACTACGAGGATACTGGAAAAGGATACAGCAAGTTCCACATTAAATTGTAGTGTTGACAAGTGCAAGATACTAAATGTGTGAATATTAATTTTAATAGTGACTACAAAGAACGTATATAGATTATTTTGTGCGCAAGTAAGTACCCAATTTTCTATTTATACCTTTCTAAAATACGTCGAAATATTAATCTATAAGTTTAATCCTTTTTTATCGAGATCCAATAATAATCTTAGTTAAGAACAGGTTTGAATCTTCTGGTGAATTCCGATGACGTTCTGCATACAACTCCGAGTACAAATTTATTCTTTTGAAAATATGTATTTCTATTGTAAATTAGTGAGAAATCATCAAACTTCCTAAGAAGGCCAAATTGCCTTAATGCGTCCTTGTACACACGTTGTAATGGGATTCTATTAGTCAATTTTATTCCTTTTGTTAATTATATTCTGTCGTATATTAATCAGTACAATTTGGGAAAAACAACATTGTAAGTTTATAGATAAACACCTAAATTATCATCAATAATAAAACAGTCGTGCTTAAGTTTGTGTCTGAATTATTTTTAAATTATTCTATTGCGTTCGTCTACTTTATTTATTTATTTTGTGGAATAACGGTTGTCAGTACTGCTACAGTGTGTTTCGTCGAGAATGAAACATTCTAAACAAGTAGTAGTTCGAAAATAAATATTTCGGTCTTTGTTGGTCTTTTCCATCATATTTCTTTCAATGAATTTCCTTTAGTTACTGTCAAATTTGACATTATAGTTGACAGAAATCTTGGGCCGATTCCAATGTAATTTGCGTTGGAATGTACCCGAGATTACTGTCAAATGTCGGGCACACGTTGATAATGCATTTTTCCATTTGACGTATGTATGTATCGTTGCAAAGTGAGATACATATACCTAACTTGACAGTTAGTTCGACAGTTATATTTGATACCATTCCAGCTATTGTCAAATATACAGTTCAACAGTTCAATGACCTAATGCGACATATCCGTCACTTTATCTGTCAAACGAAATTTAAATGACAACTGATTCAATATTGTTCGATCATTAGAAATAAGGGAGACGTCCAGAATTCGTGATGATTTCTGATTAAATCCATCTTAGACATACTCATGCATTATTGCAAACTAAAATTAGTATTGCCTAGTTTAACAGGCATAAACATGACGTAACTCGGTAAATTTTCATAATTTTGTGCAAATAGCTGTGCACTTATTAGTCCTGTTTGGTGGTATGTGGAAATAGATCTGGTGTTATTTGAGTTAATTTGTTAGCAACTGGTACACTCAATTTACTAAACTAGCCAGATTAAGATTCCTTCCTTTCAGTAGCATCATATACTTTGAAACAATTTTTTATTAAATTATATTTGTTGGAGGTCAATGGCTACTAGATTCGTTTTTTTGGTTTGTTCCATTTTCGTCTGGTTCGGTATACAGACTAACGCCCAAAACTGGACGTCGCCATGTCCAGACGTATTCAAGTATCAAGTCGAAAGGAATAGATGGAATAAATGGTACGGTACTATAACGTTGTTTTCCGATGTTGACCTTGAAGGGATCTCGGTGCGCGTGTTATTTGATGGACCAGTCGAACAACTAACGGTAAGCATCTAATGTATTTCGTATGAATTAAATACGTACTATATTGCACATACGTATATGCTCGTAGATGCAACGTAAGTCGAAGATTAACACTCTCGAAGCAAATTATAAATAACTTCCAGCTTCCTTCATCATCTTTTATTCTTCTATTTATTACGCCGTCTATCTATTCTGCCATAGGTATGCTTCTGTACTGGTTCTAACACAATCTTCCAGCTATCACATTAATAGAACTAATTTTCACAGTAAGAATTTGTACGGACTCCTCCGTGCCAGATTAGGAAGTCAGCACTAATTCGCCAAACTTGAAATTTTCAGGCTGAATTTCAAGATTACGGAGAGGTCCCAGGAAAGGAGAATGAATTCGTCATCAAAGATCCACATCGCAAGTTGAAAGCGAATACAAAACTCGATGTCGATTTTTACATTCAATTTAACGATCAAATTCAAACTCCTAAATTGTTGGAAATTCATATAAATGACAAGCTTATTTGCGCAAAGAATAAAGATGGCGTTAGTGTTACAGATACCGTAATAACGCAAAACATTCCTAGCACCACTGAAAATGTCAGGTAAAATTAAATTGGTCAAATTGAAATACGAGATAATTTGAAAAATGACAGTCTGTATGGTGATTTTTAAAAGATGAAATTGGAAATCCGCACTAGATATTGTTTTCAGCTGCTTCTCCCTTCCTCTCAAGGAGGAACAATGCTTTTCTCCTTAATAGAAGAGAGAATTCGAAATTTGCAATTACATAATTTTGATTTGATGAGTTTGGCGGTTTCAAACTGATTTCGGAATCATTTCCCAAAAAGAAGGCAAACAATTCCTCGTCAGAAACTCAAAATACAACCTGAAAGCGTTTACGCCGCACGAAATCGAGATCTTCGTTCAATTTAACGCCGACACCGGTGAGGTGGCAGGACCTAGATTGTCTGGGTTTCGTTTGATCGCTAAACTTGTTTCCTCCACGGATAAAGGCGGTGTCCAAGGCGTTGTTGACGGCACAACAGAGGCAACAAAACGCCCTGATGTTTCTGGTACGACCACCAGTTTAAGGTAAAACACTGATTAATTTCATGGGGATTTAGCATCACAATATCATCTTTTAATATCTCTACAGACTGAAAATGTTAGATCAATGTAATAAAAAAAAAATAATAATTTTAGCCCCATTACTGAGAAATTTAAACGGCAAATAAGCAATTCGTATTGTGGAATATCTGAGACTGTACCTGGTGCGCCTTTGATTGTGGGCGGATGGGATAGTATTGAAGGTATCTTTTTAGAATAAAGATTTCTTTATCAGATGCAATTTTCAGACGGTTTCAGGTGAATGGCCGTGGCAGAGTGCCATCTACAAGAACGACGCTGGTACTTGGAAATACTACTGTGGTGGAACTATAATTGCTCCGAGATTTATCTTGACCGCGGGTCATTGCGTCGTTGATTTGGATACAGGTTACACGGAACCAGCTATTAATTTTCTGGTATACGTAGGTAATATCATTAACTATCTTCAAGCTTAAACTAGCAATTCAAATCTCCCTTCTGTGTCCAAATTAATATGTCTAATTTAAAGGTACAACAAACTTAAAGAAGCTGCCATTTACCACAAAAACAGCTCAAGTTGAGAAGATTCATACTCATTCAAAATTTTCCAAGCAGAATCTCCATAACGATATTGCACTATTGGAGTTGTGGCGACCTCTAGATTACGATGTCTATGTTAAACCTGTATGTTTGTGGCAAGGCAGCAACAACCTGGCGGACATCGTGGATCAATTGGGTAATGTTAATGTTATTAATTCTACCATTTTATTCATTTCCACGATTGATTTACAGGAACTGTAGTAGGTTGGGGTAGAGATGATACCAAAGGTGTTTCGGACCGTTTGAAACAAGCACGGATGCCGGTTGTAGCCCATGATGTGCGCCTATTCTCCAAACCGAAATTCTTTTCGACATTTTTGAACCCAAACAGTTACTGCGCCGGATTCAGAAACGGTATTTTAAGCTTTGATTTCATAGAGTTTAATCTTATTATTTTAATTGTGTTTTGGAAGCAGTGTTTGTAATGGAGATTCAGGTAGTGGTATGGTGATTGAAAGGCCAGACGGCAATGGAGAAAAATCGTGGCAACTTCGAGGGGTGGTTTCCGTTAGCATCCCGAAGCCTGGGACAAGGATTTGTAATCCGATGGAGTACATGGTCTTCACTGATGTTGCGAAATATCTAACATGGATAAAGCAAATCATAAATGAAAATCCTGTTACAACAAGCCAGAAACCTACGGTCACTTCATCCATCAGCGATACATTTATGGCTGCCAATAAAACCGTTCAATGCGGATTGAAAACCCAAGTAAGGACGTTGGTTTATAATGGTAAGAGAGGTGAAGGTAGGTTTTATTTATTTAATTTTTTGATGTAGGATTTATTATCAATGATTTTCCAGAATTTTGGCCTTGGCATGTCGCCATTATGCTCCTTAAAACCGACAAATTCGAGTACCACTGCGGAGGAACATTGGTGTCGTCAAAATCGGTCCTGACAGCAGCTCACTGCGTCACTGTACTCCGTACCGAGAAGATTATAGATAAAGATCTCTTTTTGTTGTATTTGGGTGAGTAATCTTTCCATCCTTAGATTATGTACGAAACCCAAACATTTATTTTGACAGGTCTGACGGACATCTCCGATCCGGGACCATATTTCAAAGTTGGATTGGTGAAAGATATAATTATCCACAACGAATTTGAGCCGTTAAGATATTTCAACGATTTGGCAATAGTGAAAATCGACATCGAATTTAACGATTTTATTAAGCCGATTTGTTTGTGGGACGGTGACCTGGCAATTACGAGTTTGATTGGACAATATGGTATGTTGATTCTTTTATTTCCACTGCTATAACATGATCTCGAATCTGGAAGAGACATTATAGACGAAAGAGGAAAAGAGAAGAACGATACCAAATGATCCTGCAAGTGGAGCTAATAAGAACTACACTTCTTTGACCATATTAATACTAGTATTATATTTGACCTTGGGCAGAAACGGCCGTTAAAAGCGCGCAAACGATGGATGTTTCTGTTGGGTAGCGATAACTGAATGCATCCTTTTTCTTTGAATAGTAAGGTGTATACCTCTATCTCATTTCATTGCAACTCAAATCTTACTACTAATCTAAGTTTTGCTATTTACATAAGCGATATCGTTATTTTGCGTCTATATTCAAGGTAAAACGTCGTTATCGTTACTATATCGTTAGTAAAATCTTACGACACTCGTTAATAACTTTACGAAATGATACAGAATAGACATGAAAAATAACTTAATTGTGATCATTTATTTGCTTCGACACCGTCATAAACTTATTTAAAGTAAACGACTTATTTTTTTGAAAAATTAATTAGCGCCATCTCTAAGAGAATAATGGAACTTGTATGTTAACCTAGTCTTCGTCAATGCGAAAAGATGGCGCCACCATTCAATTACATTTAATTGGAATTTTAATTAATATTCACGCTTTTATATTATCATTATTGTCGGCGGATGATAATTAAATTTATATTAATTAATATCTAAATAATTAAATAACATTTTTTTAGGTACTGTTGTTGGTTGGCGTATCAATCGTTCCAATGAAACTGTCCACGATTTAGTGGAAGCAAAGATGCCCATTGTAGGCTTAGAATCATGTTTGTATGACGATCGAAACTTCTTTTCTCAATATACGTCTCCTACAACGTTTTGTGCGGGCGGGCCAAATGGTAATTAACTCTATTGTTATATTACTTATACATTTACTTTTTTTTTTTAATTCTAGGTACAGGGATCTGTGGCGGTGATTCAGGTGGTGCTATAGTATTTCCCCGACAAAATACTCAAATCGACAAAGATATTTGGTACATCAGAGGAATTGTATCAGTAACTCCTCTCGATGCCGAAAGCGTTTGCAATACAAAAAGATACGTAGTCTTCACTGATGTAGCGCGACATTTAGCCTGGATAAAAGACACTGCTGCAGTACAATGATAGAAACAAAATGCAATGAAAATTCATGCTAAACAATCAACTACTTGTGTATTTTATATCGCAACGTATTTAAGCAAATTTACAAATAAAACTAATGTGATAAAACATGTCTTCCTTTTAATATCCTTCTCATTATTATTCGCCTACCTGCTGCAGTGGACATACGTTTCCAATAGCCATGTTTCTTGATTCGTTTTCTCTCGGATGGTTTTGGAAAGTGGCATCGGATTATATTACGGGTAGAAATATCAAATAAACCACCCGGATTTAGGCTGGGAGATGCAGATTGCTGTGCTATAGCGTGAAAATTAGATCTTGGTAGTAATGTATTATAAATACTTCGCCTAAAATAAATATTTAAAAAGGAATTTGTATCGAATTTCATGGTAGTACTTACTGGAAATTTGTTGCTATTATTGGCAATATCCTACCGAAAATGCTCATAATTAATATAATTTAAATAAATGTGAGTGTTTACAATCTAAAATCGTAATCGTACTACCTTACGTTAAATTAGGATTTGTGATTTAAAGTGAGGTTAAGCCGCTTAAATTACAGGAATCTACTTTAATCAGCAAGTTCATCTTTTTAATATCAGTTAAATCTAAAATAAAATTATTTCTTTTAATTTACAATAATACGTGATAGGATTAATTTAACCTAAAGTTCCTACAAAATATTAAGAAAATTTATTTTATAAATATGATCTTGGTTTCATAATGTACTAATAGATGGTTCTGGCACTACAACAAGTTAACATTTTTAATAAATACTTATGTAATTTCGTTTCTTTAGTACGTTTAGTACATTAAATGGTATATTTCGGTTTTAAACATGTAAATACGCTTACGTGCAGGCTTTACCCTGCAGTTACGTACGCAATGTGGTGAGAGATGTATACAGAGTGAGCAAAAAATCGTAAACTAGTAGCTGTCAGACTACATTTAAAGATAACTTTCTTTTACCACACGCGTTCCATTTCTTGATAAAATCTAAGTAATTGTCTATAGCAGGTAACCAATCTTTACCGCTATAGTTAATTTTCTCCTTCGTACCACCAAAATCCACAGGCAAAAATGCAGGATCGATAAACTTATGAAGGGACGCCATATCGCCGGAATGAAAATGTGTTCTCTTATTGGTCTTCTCTGTTAGTAAGGGCTTTATAATACCCCACGCAACATTGAATACGAAAGGGTTATGTAGTATGTGAAGTTCTTTCAAGCGTAAAGGCATAGCTTCCTGGATAAATCCTATCAATCTTAACGCAAAAGCCGGTGTCAGCGCAGTTACCTGTTTCATCCCCATATCTTTCAGATCCATAATCACTACGATTCCTCTAACTTGAGTTTCCGGTTCCAACATAGCGCCCAATTGTATCAAATAGAGGCAACGGAGCAATTGATCGTTAGTGACTCTCGACGTGTCCCACGTTTTACCAGCATTGATCAGGCAGATCCTCCTTCCTAACTGATCGCGATCTTTTAAGATGTTAACGACATTATAATTAGCGAACGTATCACGCTCACCATCGGGCATCAGGTTATCGAAGATGGACTTGTATTTGTCGCGATATTCCGCGATGCGGTGCATTAATTCGAACGCACTTTTCGCGTAGAATTTCGTCGGTCGGAGGAAAATCTTCAGGAAGTCGTCATCCGTTTCGTAGTGTATAGACTGATCTGCTTCTATTAGCTCGCGTAATATTTCCAAGCTTTGGGCGACATTTTCGGGAGTTTCGTGTAGTTCTTTTGCGGCTATAACTTGCGCTTCTTCCGACAACGGACCAGCTTCGATTTGGAATGGGTTAGCCTGCGTTGTTGCCATATTATTAGTTTTTTGATGGGTGTATTGTTGACGGAGAATTTTGAAGATGTTTGTTGTGTCATTGTGATAATGATGCTGAAATGCTACAGATTCATTATTAGTAATGTGTAATGTCATTTAAAATAACATTTTAAATGTCATTTTAAATGACATTGCGCGAAGTATGCTAGCAAATGTCAATCTAACCAATGTTTACATTCCTACAAACTACAAGCCTTTCGCATATTAGCAACAATATGTCGTCAAAATAATTATTTAATTTCTGTCGTGTTCCGAAAGCATTTCAAAGACGTGTGGCAGATGTAATGGACACTTTTGAAGATTGTTGAAGATGTTTGCTGTGGCATTATGATAAAGATTACGAAACAACACGGATGACGCTGCTTTAATGGTCAAATGTCTTTTTTTCTGTTTGCATACAAAATGTAGATCTTATCTCAGGCTTTCATATTTTTTAGAACAGTTTTTACAATTGAAATCTCGACGTTCATCTTGATAAAAATGTCAAAATAATTACAAACTTCTTGTTGTGTTCCTAAAGCTTTTCCAAGATGTCTTCCTGATGTTATACGTGATTATTGTAAAGCTGCACTATTAAATTTCTACACCGAAATAAGACATGTATCAGATGTCTTGTACTGTATGGGGATTTTCTGAAAAAGCCAAGCTTAGAACAGGCAAAAATCTCATTACCTCAGTACCTTTCCTTGAAGTTGTTTTAAAATGTTTCCATAGAATGTCAAATGACGAGGAAGCAGAGGATGAAATTCAGGCATTCATGTCCTGAGAAATTATGATTTTTTCAGGATAAAAGTGCAGTTGTAAGACATAATTAATCTGTAAAAGATGCATGAAGAGGTCGATATCAGTTTAGAATCCTAGACAGTGTATTGACTGATATTATCTTCAGAAATTTCAAACTGATGTCACTGCTGAGATAAAAAAAGAGGTTGGGATCAAACTTTTTTGGTTGGATTGGTACTACAGTCAAAAATTCAAAATCTTGTTTTTTTTTTTGGATTTACCAGTGGCGTGGTATCATATTATGTCTTATAAGTAGGGATAAGTGCTATAATTACTTCTACGAGTATCTACTTGAGCCATTCGTTGGCATAGATTCTTCTGTGTTAAGTTTGTGTTCTTTTTGTTCTGGATTCTTTGGTTTCAAGTGAATTATTTCTCATCTCTTCCGTTGATAATCTTAATGTTAAGTTTGTTATAGTCTTTGACATAATAAGCATATTGTCGTTTATGGGTCGTTTTCTTTTCAATCGACTTATACGAGTAGATATATTAATCTTTTTTTCATAATTAAAATTAAAAAATTGCTATAGCAAGTTATACATTTCATCTTCATTATCTCTTTGAAAAATCTTGCATAACTTGTCATTTCCTTAGAATTCTCGCAATTAATTGTATGCGTCAACACTTTCTTGTGTATAAATGTGACTATAGTTTCTTGAGCTTTGGCGTTCTTCTTGTGCCACTCTGCTTTTTCATCATCTTTCGTTAGTGTCATTAGTAGGTTGTCGCCATTTACGAACTCCCATAAGACATGCGTTTTGAATGAAATCTGAATTAGAAATTTCCAAAGTTGAAAAGATTAAGCATCTACCACCTTCTCTATTTCAACATTCTTTTCTGGTTCTCTTCTCTTGTATCAGAGAAGGTACATATAATTCTCCTTCGATCGTCTATGACGTCTTCGCCAATTTTGTAAGAAGCCTAAGCTGGTTGAAATTATCTCAAGATAACAATCCCACTTCATCATGTACTTTCGAAAATCTTGAATAGTTTTTGGTAAAATCTTTTATGTGGAGGCAGTCTTCGAAGATTTGGTTTAATTGTATTGGAATGCTTTGGATCATCATAATAACGCACATAACATTGGAAAGTTTGTCTGTAAATTTTTATAATTTCATTTATTTTCTCACTACTTTCTAGAAATCATATTGTGTCAGTTTTTTGTATTATGTGTGCAGAATCTTGACCTTTTCTTATTAATGTGCAGTGTGTATGACCTTGTTACGCGTACGTATAAATTGATTCTAATTCTTGTGAATATAAGTTTATGGAAGAATCAGGATTTCCCATTTTGTATCATACATGTATGTATGTACAGATCTACGTATGTAAATGAGTACGGCCAAGGTAGTTGTATGCATCTTCCACAATTTTTAGTTTTAATGACGAACCAAATTCATATTTAAGCAGGTGTATTGTGAAACAATATTACAATGGTATGCACATAAACCAGGTATGGTATTTATGCATCTTAAGAGGTAATCAACGTTACATTAACCAGTTTGTTATTAGATTTGTTGTAAGCATCTGAAACGGAAAACCTCAGTGACCACAGATAAAATTTAAATTAAACATCTCTTAACGCTAGTAATACCGGTTAGAATCATGAATTTGGTAGTGGTAGACCCGCAATCTCTATGAGGATACTGGAAAAGTATACAGCAGGTTCCACATTAAATTCTAGTGTCGACAAGTGCAAGATATTAAATGTGTGAATATTAATTTTAATAGTGACTACAAAGAACATATATAGATTGTTTTGTGCGCAAGTAAGTACCCAATTTCCTATTTACACCTTTCTAAAATACGTCGAAATATTAATCTATAAGTTTAATCCTTTTTTATCGAGATCCAATAATAATCTTAGTTAAGAACAGGTTTGAATCTTCTGGTGAATTCCGATGACGTTCTGCATACAACTCCGAGTACAAATTTATTCTTTTGAAAATATGTATTTCTATTGTAAATTAGTGAGAAATCATCAAACTTCCTAAGAAGGCCAAATTGCCTTAATGCGTCCTTGTACACACGTTGTAATGGGATTCTATTAGTCAATTTTATTCCTTTTGTTAATTATATTCTGTCCTATATTAATCAGTACAATTTGGGAAAAACAACATTGTAAGTCATTATAGATAAACACCTAAATTATCATCAATAATAAAACAGTCGTGTTTAAGTTTGTGTCTGAATTATTTTTAAATTATGCTATTGCGTTCCTCTACTTTATTTATTTATTTTGTGGAATAACGGTTGCCAGTACTGCTACAGTGTGTTTCGTCGAGAATGAAACATTCTAAACAAATAGTAGTTCGAAAATAAATATTTCGTTCTTTGTTGGTCTTTTCCATCATCATCTCTTCCAATTAATTTGGTTTAGTTACTGTCAAATTTGATATTATAGTTGCCAGAAATCTCGGGCTGATTCCAATGTAATTTGTATTGGAATGTACCCATGGATTGGAATTGTATTGGAATGTACCCGAGATCACTGTCAACGGGACACGTTGATAATGCATTTTTCCATTTGACGTATGTATGTATCGTTGCAAAGTGAGATACATACAACTAACTTGACAGTTAGTTCGACAGTTATATTTGATGCCATTCCAACTATTGTCAAATATACAGTTCCACAGTTCAGCGACCTAATGTGACATATCCGTCACTTTATCTGTCAAACGAAGTTTAAATGACAACTGATTCAAAATTATTGCATCATTAGAAGTAAGGGAGACGTCCAGAATTCGTGATGATTTATGATTAAAACCATCTTAGACATACTCATGCATTATTGCAAACTAAAATTAGTATTGCCTAGTTTAACAGGCATAAACATGACGTAACTCGATAAATTTTCATAATTTTGTGCAAATAGCTGTGCACTTATTAGTCCTGTTTTGTGGTATGTGGAAATAGGTCTGGTGTTATTTGAGTTAATTTGTTAGCAACTGGTACACTCAATTTACTAAACTAGCCAGATTAAGATTCCTCCCTTTCATTAGCCTCATATACTTTGAAACAATTTTTTATTGAATTATATTTGTTGCAGGTCAATGGCTACTAGATTCGTTTTTTTGGGTTGTTTCACTTTCGTCTGGTTCGGTATACAGACTAACGCCCAAGATTGGACGTCGCCATGTCCAGATATATTCAAGTATCATGTCGAAAGGAATAGATGGTACGGTACTATAACGTTTCTTTCCGATGTTGATCTTGAAGGGATCTGGGTACGCCTGTTATTTGATGGACCAGTCGAACAACTAACGGTAAGCATCTAATGTATGTCGTATGAATTAAATACGTACTATATTGCACATACGTATATGCTCGTAGATGCAACGTAAGTCGAAGATTAACACTCTCGAAGCAAATTATAAATAACTTCCAGCTTCCTTCATCATCTTTTATTCTTCTATTTATTACGCCGTCTATCTATTCTACCATAGGTACGCTTCTGTACTGGTTCTAACACAATCTTCCACCTATCACATTAATGAAACTAATTTTCACAGTAAGAATTTGTACGGACTCCTCGTGCCAGATCAGGAAGTCAGTACTAATTCGTCAAACTTGAAATTTTCAGGCTGAATTTCAAGAGTACGGAGAGGTCTCAGGAAAGGAGAATGAATTCGTCATCAAAGATCCCCATCGCAAGTTGAAAGCGAATACAAAACTCGATGTCGATTTTAACATTCAATTTAACGATCAAATTCAAACTCCTAAATTGTTGGAAATTTATGTAAATGACAAGCTTATTTGCGCAAAAAATAAAGATGGCGTTAGTGTTACAGATACAGTAATAACGCAAAACATTCCTAGCACCACTGAAAATGTCAGGTAAAATTAAATTGGTCGAATTGAAATACGAGATAATTTGAAAAATGACAGTCTGTATGGTGATTTTTAAAAGATGAAATTGGAAATCCGCACTAGATATTGTTTTCAGCTCCTTCTCCTTTCTCCTCAAGGAGGAACAATGCTTTTCTCCTTAATAGAAGAGAGAATTCGAAATTTGCAATTACATAATTTTGATTTGATGAGTTTGGCGATTTCAAACTGATTTCGGAATCATTTCCCAAAAAGAAGGCAAACAATTCCTCGTCAAAAACTCAAAATACAACCTGAAAGCGTTTACGCCGCACAATATCGAGATCTCCATTCAATTTAACGCCGACACCGGTGAGGTGGCAGGACCTAGATTATCTAAGTTTCGTTTGAACGCCAAACTTGTTTCCTCAACGGATAAAGGCGGTGTCCAAGGTGTTGTTGACGGCACAACAGGGGAAACAAAACGCCCTGATGTTTCTGGTACGACCACCAGTTTAAGGTAAAACACTGATTAATTTCATGGGGATTTAGCATCACAATATCATCTTTTAATATCTCTACAGACTGTAAATGTTAGATCAATATAATTTAAAAAAATCGTTTTAGCCTCGTTACTGAGAAATTTAAACAGCAAATAAGCAATTCGCATTGTGGAATATCTGAGACTGTATCATCTGCGCCTTTGATTGTGGGCGGATGGGATAGTATTGAAGGTAACTTTTTAAAATATAAAGATGCACAGATGCAGATGTAATTTTCGACGGTTTCAGGTGAATGGCCGTGGCATAGCGCCATCTACAAGAACGACGCTGGCACTTGGAAATACTACTGTGGTGGAACTATAATTGCTCCGAGATTTATCTTGACCGCGGGTCATTGCGTCGTTGATTTGAGTACAGGGTACACGGAACCAGCTATTAATTTTCTGGTATATGTAGGTAATATTATTAATTATCTTCAAGCTTAAACTAGCAATTCAAATCTCCCTTCTGTGTCCAAATTAATATGTCTAATTTAAAGGTACAACAAACTTAAAAAAGCTGCCACTTACCACAAAAACAGCTCAAGTTGAGAAGATTCATACTCATTCAAAATTTTCCAAGCACAATCTCCATAATGATATTGCACTATTGGAGTTGTGGCGACCGCTAGATTACGATGTCTATATTAAACCTGTATGTTTGTGGCAAGGCAGCACCAACCTGGCGGACATCGTGGATCAATTGGGTAATGTTAATGTTATTAACATTAACATTTTATTCATTTCCATTATTGATTTGTAGGAACTGTAGTTGGTTGGGGTAAAGATGAAACCATAGATGTTTCGCCAACTCTGAAACAAGCTCGGATGCCGGTTGTAGCCTATGACGTTTGCCTGCTCTCCAAACCGCAATTCTTTACGACATTTTTGAACCCAAACAGTTATTGCGCCGGATTCAGAAACGGTATTTTAATATTTGATTTCAAAGGGTTTCACCTTATTTTTTTTTTATTTCGTTTAGGAAGCAGTGTTTGTAATGGAGATTCAGGTAGTGGTATGGTGATCGAAAGGACAGATGGCAGTGGAGAAAAATCGTGGCACCTTCGAGGCGTGGTTTCCGTTAGCATCCCGAAGCCTGGGACAAAGATTTGTAATCCGATGGAGTACATGGTCTTCACTGATGTTGCGAAATATCTAACATGGATAAAGCAAATCATGAATGAAGATCCTGTTACAACAGTCCTGAAACCTACGACATTTATGACTGCAAATAAAACCGAATGCGGATTGAAAACTCAGTTGGTTGATAATGGAAAGAAAGCTGAAGGTTGGATTGTTTTTAATTTTTTGATGTAGGATCAATTATTAATGATTTTCCAGAATATTGGCCTTGGCATATAGCCATTATGTCCCTTAGACAGAACAAATTCGAGTACCGCTGTGGAGGAACATTGGTGTCGTCAAAATTGGTGCTGACAGCAGCTCACTGCGTCACTGTACTCGGTACTAAGAAGATGATGGATAAAGATCTCTTTTTGCTGCATGTGGGTGAGGAATCTTTCCGACATTATTAAATTATGTACAAGAACTAAATGTTTATTTTGTTAGGTCTAACGCACATCTCTGAACCGGGACCATATTCCAAACTTAGATTGGTGAAAGACATAATTATTCACAACGATTTTGATCCGGAACGATATTTTAACGATTTGGCAATAGTGGAAATCAACGAGCCTGTCGAATTTAGCGATTATATCAAACCGATTTGTTTGTGGGATGGTGACGTGGAAATTAATAGTTTGATTGGACAATTTGGTATGTTGATTTTTTTTTAATTTTTGATGCTAACATGATCTGGAAGAAATTATAAATGAAAAAGAAAAAGAGAACGGTGACACCAAATAATGTTGCTAGTACAGCTAAATCGGGATACCCAGGAACTGGTATGCTCGTTTCAAAACCAAATATTGTCAAAGCTGCGCATGACGTCAGTGCGAGGTAAAAAAAAATCATTAAGGACAATGGTACTTGTACGTTAAACTTAGTCTTTGTGAATTCAAAAAGGTGCCACTATTCAAAATATCGCGTTTTTAATTAAAATTAAGTTAATATTAATTAATATCTAAATAATAAAATATTTTTTTAGGCACTATTGCTGGTTGGGGTTTGGATAATTCCAATGTACCTGCTAAAGACCTACTGGATGTAATAAAGATTCCCATAGTAGGATTAGAAACATGTTTGTTTGACAATCCAAAGTTCTTTTCTCAATTTACGTCTCCTAAAACGTTCTGTGCGGGTGGCCCAAATGGTAATCTATTCTTATTATATTACATGTACCTATTTTTTCATTTAATTGTATAGGTAGTGCAGCTTGTACCGCATATTCCGGTCGTGGTATTATATTCCCCCGAAAAAATACTCAAATCAACAAAGATATTTGGTACATCAGAGGAATCACATCTGTCACTCCTCGTGATGCCGAAAGCGGTTGCAATACGAAAAATTACGTAGTCTTTACTGATGTAGCAAAGCATTTAGCCTGGATAAAAGAAAATAGCGGACTACAATGATAGAAGAAAAATTCAATGAGAATTCATCCTAACCGATCACTACTTATATATTTTATATCGCAACGTATTTAAGAAAAGTTACAAATAAAAGTAATGCGATAAAACATGTTTCCCTTTTAATATCCTCCTCATTATTATTCGCTTACCTGCTGCAGTGGACATACGATATCAATAACATCAATAGTCATTGTTTGTTGATTCATTTTCTCTCGGATGGTTTTGGAAAGTGGCATCGGATTATACTATTAAATATCAAATAAATCGCCCGGATTTAGGCCGGGAAATGGAGATTTCGATTTCGAATGGGTTAGCCTGCTTCGTTGCCACATTATTAGTTATTTGATGAGTGTATCGTTGACGGAGAATTCTGAAGATGTTTGTTGTGACATTATGATAATGATGAAATGCTACAGATTAATAAATTATTGGCTAAGTATGTCATTTTAAATAACATTTCAAATGTCATTTTAAATGACATTGTCCGAAGTATGCTAGCAATTGTCAATCCAGTCAATCTAACCAATGTTTACATTACAAAATAACGTAAATGTCAGACTTGTATATTATACAAACTTTAATCTGTAAGTCGATAGGATGTAAAAGCTCTGTAATGGCCTACAAACTACAATCCTTTCGTATATTAGCAACAATATGTCGTCAAAATAATTATTTAATTTCTGTCGTGTTCCGAAAGCATTTCAAACACGTTTGGCAGATGTAATGGACACTTTTGAAGATTGTTGAAGATGTTTGCTGTAGCACTATGATAAAGATTACGAAACAACACGGATGACGCTGGTTTAATGGTCAACTGTGTTTTTTTCTGTTTGCATACAAAATGTAGATCTTATGTCAGGTAATTTTTCATTATCTGACGTTGGTTTTCTGATTAATTACTAGTGTCACTCGATATGACGTTATGCAAAGTATGCTATAGCGAATGTCAGTATGACCAACGTTTACATTACAAAAAAATTATTTAAAATAGGAAGGCTTTAATATTCTTTAGAACAGTTTTTACAATTGAAATCTCGACCTTCACCTTGATAAAAATGTCAAAATAATTACAAACTTCTTGTTGTGTTCCTAAAGCTTTTCCAAGATGTGTTCCTGATGTTATACGTGATTATTGTAAAGCTGCACCATTAAATTTCTACACCGAAATAAGACATTTATCAGATGTCTTGTACTGTATGGGGATTTTCTGAAAAAGCCAAGCTTAGAACAGGCAAAAATCTCATTACCTCAGTACCTTTCCTTGAAGTTGTTTTAAAATGTTTCCATAGAATGTCAAATGACGAGGAAGCAGAGGATGAAATTCAGGCATTCATGTCCTGAGAAATTATGATTTTTTCAGGATAAAAGTGCAGTTGTAAGACATAATTAATCTGTAAAAGATGCATGAAGAGGTCGATATCAGTTTAGAATCCTAGACAGTGTATTGACTGATGTTATCTTCAGAAATTTCAAACTGATGCACTGCTGAGATAAAAAAAAGAGGTTGGGATCAAACTTTTTTGGTTGGATTGGTATTACACTCAAAAATTCAAAATCTTGTTTTTTTTTTGGATTTACCAGTGCCGTGGTGAGTATCATATTATGTCTTATAAGTAGGGATAAGTGGTATAATTACTTCTACGTGTATCTACTTGAGCCATTCGTTGGCATAGATTCTCCTGTATTAAGTTTGTGTTCTTTTTGTTCTGGATTCTTCGGTTTCAAGTAAATTATTTCTCATTTCTTCCGTTGATAATCTTAATGTTAAGTTTGTTATAGTCTTTGACATAATAAGCATATTGTCGTTTATGGGTTGTTTTCTTTTCAATCGACTTATACGAGTAGATATATGAATCTCTTTTTCATAATTAAAATTAAAAAATTGCTATAGCAAGTTATACATTTCATCTTCATTATCTCTTTGAAAAATCTTGCATAACTTGTCAGTTTCTTAGAATTGTCGCAATTAATTGTATGCATCAACACTCTCTTGTCTCTAGATGTGACTATAGTTTCTTGAGCTTTGGTGTTCTTCTTGTGCCACTCTGCTTTTTCATCATCTCTCGTTAGTGTGTCATTTGGAGGTTGTCGCCATTTACGAACTCCCATAAGCCATGCGTTTTTAATAAAATCTGAATTTGGAATTTCGAAAGTTGGAAAGATTCAGCATCTGCCATCTTCTCTATTTCAACATTCTTTTCTGGTTCTCTTCTCTGGTTTCAGAGAAGGTACATAGATATCTCTCCTTCGGTCGTCTATGACGTATTCGCCAATTTTGTAAGAAGTCTAAGATGGTTGAAATTATCTCAAGATAACAATCCCACTTCATCCTGTATAGTTTCGAAAATCCTGAATAGTTTTTGGTAAAATCTTTTATGTGGAGGCAGTCTTCGAAGATTTGGTTTAATTGTATTGGAATGCTTTGGATCATCGTAATAATGCAAATAACAGTGGATAGTTTGTCTGTAAATTTTTATAATTTTATTTATTTGATCACTACTTTCTAGAACTCATATTGTGTCAGTTTTTTGTATTATGTGTGCAGAATCTTGACATTTTCTTATTAATGTGTAGCATGTATGACCTTGTTACGCGTACGTATAAATTGATTCTAATTCCTGTGAATATAAGTTTATGGTAGAATCAGGATTTCCCATTATGTATCATACATATTTGTACAGATTTACGTATGCATACGAGTACGGCCGAGGCAGTTGTATACATCTTCCACAATTTTTAGTTTTAGTGACGAACAAAATTCATATTTAAGCAGGTGTATTGTAAAACAATATTACAATGGTATGCGTATAAACCAGGTATGGTATTTATGCATCTTAAGAGGTAATCAACGTTACATTAACCAGTTTGTTGTTATTTGTTGTAAGCATCTGAAACGGAAAACCTCAGTGACCACAGTTAATATTTAAATTAAACATCTCTTAACGCTAATAATACCGGTTAGAATCTCGAATTTGGTAGTGGTAGACCCGCGATCTCTATGAGGATACTAGAAAAATATACAGCAGGTTCCACATTAAATTGTAGTATTAACAAGTGCAAGATATTAAATGTGTGAATATTAATTTTAATAGTGACTACAAAGAAGATATATGTAGATTTTTTTATGTGCAAGTAAGTACCCAATTCTCTATTTAACACCTTTCTAAAATACGTCGAAATATTAATCTTTAAGTTTAATCTTTTTTTTATCGAGATCCAATAATAGTTTCTGTTAAAAACAGGTTTGAATCCTCTGGTGAATTCCGATGACATTCTCCATTCAACTTCGAATATAAAATTATTCTTTTGAAAATATGTATTTCTATTGTAAATTAGTGAGAAATCATCAAGGTTTCTAAAAAGGGCAAATTGCCTTAATGCGTGCTTGTACACACGTTGTAATCCGATTCTATTAGTCAATTTTGTTCCTTTTGTTAATTATATTCGTCGTATATTAATCAGTACAATTTGGGAAAAACAGCATTGTAAGTCATTATAGATAAACACCTAAATTATCATCAATAATAATACAGTCGTGCTTGAGTTTGTGTCTGAATCGTTTTTAAATTATTCTATGGCCTTCGTCTACTTTATTTATTTATTTTGTGGAATAACGGTTGTCAATACTGCTACAGTGTGTTTCGTCGAGAATGAAACAGTCTAGACAAGTAGTAGTACGTAAATAAATATTTCGTTGTTTGTTGGTCTTTTCCATCATCATCTCTCTCAATTAATTTGCTTTAGTTACTGTCAAATTTGATATTATAGTTGCCAGAAATCTTGGGCCGATTGTAATGTAATTTGCGTTGGAATGTACCCGAGATTTCTGTCAAATGTCGGGCACACGCTGATAATGCATTTTTCCATTTGACGTATGTATGTATCGTTGCAAAGTGAGATACATACATCTAACTTGACAGTTAGTTCGACAGTTATATTTGATGCCATTCCAACTATTGTCAAATATACAGTTCCACAGTTCAGCGACCTAATGTGACATATCCGTCACTGTATCTGCCAAACGAAATTTAAATGACAACTGATTCAAAATTGTTCTATCATTAGAAGCAAGGGAGACGTCCAGAATTCGTGATGATGTATGATTAAAACCATCTTAGACATACTCATGCATTATTGCAAACTAAAATTAGTATTACCTAGTTTAACAAGCACAAATATGACGTCACCCGGTAAATTTTCATAATTTTGTGCAAATAGCTGTGCACTTATTAGTCCTGTTTTGTGGTATGTGGAAATAGATCTGGTGTTATTCGAGTTAATTTATTAGCAACTTGTACACTCAGTTTACTAAACTAGCCAGATTAAGATTCCTCCCTTTCAGTAGCCTCATATACTTTGAAACAATTTTTTATTAAATTATATTTGTTGCAGATCAATGGCTACTAGATTTGTTTCTTTGGTTTGTTCCATTTTCGTCTGGTTCGGTATACAGACTAACGCGCAAGACTGGACGTCACCATGCCCAGACGTATTTAAGTATCATGTCGAAAGGAATAGATGGAATAGATGGTACGGTACTATAACGTTGCTTTCCGATGTTGACCTTGAAGGGATCTGGGTACGCGTGTTATTCGATGGCCCAGTTGAACAACTCACGGTAAGCATCCCTAATGTATTTGGTATGAATTAAATAGGTACTATATTGCACCTACGTATATGCTCGTAGATGCAACGTAAGTCGAAGATTAACACTCTCCAAGCAAATTAGAAATAACTTCTAGCTTCCTTCATCATCTTTTATTCTTCTATTTATCACGCCGTCTATCTATTCTGCCATAGGTATGCTTCTGTACTGGTTCTAACACAATTTTCCAGCTACAAAATCAATGGAACTAACTTTTACAGTAAGAATTTGTACGGGCTTCCCCTTGCTAGACCAGGAAGTCAGCACTAATTCGTCAAACTTGGATTTTTCAGGCTGAATTTCAAGATTACGGAGAGGTCCCAGGAAAGGAGAATGAATTCGTCATCAAAGATCCACATCGCAAGTTGAAAGCGAATACAAAACTTGATATCGATTTTTACATTCAATTTGACGATCAAATTCAAACTCCTAAATTGTTGGAAATATATATAAATGACAAGCTTATTTGCGCAAAGAATAAAGATGGCGCTACTGTTACAGATACTGTAGTAACTCAAAAAATTCCTAGCACAACTGAAAATGTCAGGTAAAATTAAATTGGTCGAATTGAAATGCGAGATAATTTGAAAAATGACAGTCTGTATGGCGATTTTTAAAAGATGAAATTGGAAATCCGCACTAGATATTGTTTTCAGCTCTTTCTCCTTTCCTCTCAATGAGGAACAATGCTTTTCTCCCTAATAGAAGAGGGAATTCAAAATTTGCAATTACATAATTTTGATTTGAACATTTTGGCGATTTCAGACTGATTTCGGAAGCGTTTCCCAAAAAGAAGGCAACCAATTCCTCATTAGAAAATCAAACTACAACCTGAAAGCGTTTAAGCCGCACGATATCGAGATCGCCGTTCAATTTAACGCCGACACCGGTGAGGTGACAGGGCCTAGATTGTCTGGGTTCCGTTTGAACGCCAAACTTGTTTGCTCGACGGATAATGACGCCGTCCAAGGCGTAGTTGACGGTACAACAGAGGAAACAAAACGTCCTGATGTTTCTGGTACAACCACCAGTTTAAGGTAAAACACTGATTAATTTCATGGGGATTTAGCATCACAATATCATCTTTTAATATCTCTGCAGACTGTAAATGTTAGATCAATTTAATTAAAAAAAAATAATAATTTTAGCCCTGTTACTGAGAAATTTAAACCGCAATTAAGCAATTCGTATTGTGGAAAATCTGAGACTGTACCAGCTGCGCCTTTGATTGTGGGCGGATGGGATAGTATTGAAGGTACCTTTTTAAAATAAAGATTCCTTTAGCAGATGCAATTCTCAGACGGTTTCAGGTGAATGGCCTTGGCATAGCGCCATCTACAAGAACCACGCTGGTACTTGGAAATACTACTGTGGTGGGACTATAATTGCTCCAAGATTTATCTTGACTGCGTCTCATTGCGTCGTTGATTTGGGTACAGGGTACACGGAACCAGCTATTAATTTTCTGGTATATGTAGGTAATATTATTAATTATCTTCAAGTTTAAACTAGCAATTCAAATCTCCCTTCTGTGTACAAATTAATATTTCCAATTTAAAGGTACAACAAACTTAAAAAAGCTGCCACTTACCACAAAAACAGCTCAAGTTGAGAAGATTCATGCTCATTCAAAATTTTCCAAGCAGAATTTCCATAACGATATTGCTCTACTGGAGTTGTGGCGACCTCTAGATTACGATGTCTATATTAAACCTGTATGTTTGTGGCAAGGCAGTACCAACCTGGCGGAAATAGTGGCTCAATTGGGTAATGTTAATGTTATTAATTTTATCATTTTATTCATTTCCATGATCGATTTACAGGAACTGTAGTTGGTTGGGGTAGAGATGAAACCAAAGATGTTTCAGACACTCTGAAACAAGCTCGGATGCCGGTTGTAGCCAATGATGTTTGCCTGTTCTCCAAACCGAAATTCTTTTCGACATTTTTGAACCCAAATAGTTATTGCGCCGGATTCAAGAACGGTATTTTAAAATTTGATTGCACCGACTTCTATCTTATTTTTTTAATCTTGTTTAGGAAGCAGTGTTTGTAATGGAGATTCAGGTAGTGGTATGGTGATCGAAAGGCCAGACGGCAATGGAGAAAAATCGTGGCACCTACGAGGCGTGGTTTCCGTTAGTATTCCGAAGCCTGGGACAAGGATTTGTAATCCGATGGAGTACATGGTCTTCACTGATGTGGCAAAATATCTAACATGGATAAAGCAAATAATGAATGGATAATATTTGGAATAGCTCTAGAATGATGGAAATCGAATTTTTTATTTTGAATAAAATGTTTTTTTCTAATATAGTTTTGTTTTATTATTTTGTCAGTAAAGTAAGAAGGTTGGGAATCTTGAAAGTAGTTTGGAATTTTCACAATTATTTGCCCCGTCACTCGGTTCCTATACTTGCAATTTGCTATTTAAGCCAACTCCAGCCTCTTCTTCGATTTTGGACAAACATATTCCACATTTATTGCAGCTCAATATCTACCAGGTTTATTATTTTGGTTTGGTCCATATTCGTCTGATTCGGTATAGAAATGAACGCCCAAAATTGGACATCGCCATGTCTAACTGTATTCAAGTAGCATGTCATAAGAAATAGATAAACGGAATAGGTACAGTACTGCAACGGTGCTTTCAAATGTTGACCTTGAACTTTGGTCTGTAACAGTTGTTCGATAGTTATATTGGGTATATGTATAGGCATAGTTCGATACCATTCCAGTTATTGTCAAATATACAGCACAATGACCTAATCTGACATATTCGATACTTTATATGTCAAACGAAATTTAAATGACAGCTCAAATCCCAGGAAAGGAGAATGAATTCGTCATCAAAGATCCATATCGCAAGTTGAAAGCGAACACACAACTCGATGTCGATTTTTACCATTTTTACATTCAATTTTACGATCAGATTCAAACCCCTAAGTTGTTGGAAATCTATATAAATGACAAGCTTATTTGCGCAAAGAATAAAGATGGCGCTAGTGTTACAAACACCGTAGTAACGCAAAAAATTCCTAGCACAAAAAAAATGTCAAGTAAAATTAAATTGTTCGTTTGATATTTGAGATAATTCGAAAAATGACAGCCTGTATTGTGAATTTTAAAAGATGATTTCATAATAATGGCTGTGTTTAGCCCAGAATTTGAATATAAATTACGTGACATCTGTTAGATTTGAAGTTTCGAAAAGTATAGCAGTTGCACCAACCTAGAATTACTAAAATTACTTAACAACAAATTCGTATATAAATAAAATTGATAGTTTCGTCTTGTAACCTAATCGAGAACTGTCAATTAATATAAAATTGTTTAGTAATGTTTGCTAAACACATATTAATTTATAATGTATATAAACTACGATTTAGATATCCTACTACAATAGAAAATTTACAACAATTGAACATTTTAGAACTTCTGGCGTGAGCAATATTATTTGGTGAAGATGGCTCTTGCTGCGGGGATATTTCTATGTTAAAACTTTTCGCAAATTCTCTTTGATAGCTCGTGCTAAATTGGAGGGAAAAAAATAAACCTGTCAGCCTTGTTTTTAATAATTGGTTATGCGCAATTTATTCTTAAAAAATAGCATACCTTTATCTGAGCCATGACGAAATCAGTGACGTTATCTTGTCATGTCAATGGCGTTTAAGTTTAGGAAACTGGTTGCCTAAATTATACAATTGATCGTACATTTCTTAAATTGTAACTATGACATCAATTTTTTGCCACACCTTCATAGCGTTTTTAAAGCCAATTCAATTTTTGACACCGCTTATAAACATTAGATTAGACAGCTAAGGAAGTTAAACAATTCATAAACACAAATCAGAAATATAATCCGGTTTTGGTTCTAGAATGCAACACGAAATAGATCAAAAAAAATGAATTCTAATTGCAATTAGTAACAACCAATGAAATACTCCGGAAAAACTAACACCGAACATCGTGTAGTTGGGACCGCTCGACTTAATATAGTTTTTCGCAAAAGTTTGGAATCCTGTTGTTGTTAGAAAACTCACGGACGTTTAGCATTAATAACACAACCTGAGTATAGAACGTATCTTGTCAGATTCTTAAGTTACAATAATAGCGAGGTCGCTGATAAAACATATTTTTTTAAAATTTAAACGTAGAAAGTGCGTTGTTTATTTAAGAGTAAGATGTAATTATATATCTTTGTATTGTGATAGTGTATGTGTCGTTCTAAACGTTTAGATATACAAGGAATTATACAAGCAATATTGCAGGTTGTAATGGTGTTAAATGTTACGAGATGACAAGGTAACTAAATGCTAATTTATTACCCTAAAAAACTATTCTATCTAATATGTATTATATTTCATTGATGACTAAAGGTGCTAGTTCCAAGCTCGCCCTGCAGATGCACTCATCTAACAGCAGTTTTTCAAATTTAAGTTTAATTTTTATATTTTATTCAGCCTAATACTCATATAAACAAATGTATGTATATAACTACATTTTAACCTGCTCGGTATTTTATTACATAATTAGGAATACATCTGTCTTTATCTATACATACATGTGAATAAAAACACTTTTTGCAGATGTTAGCAAGTCATGGCGTAGAAATACCTGGAAATGCAAAAAAACCCGGATGCCATAATCGTTATTTTTTTTTTAGATACGTATGTTTTAATGTTAGGACGACGCAGAAATTTGGTTCACTTAAACAGCTCAAAACTCGCTGCCATATTTTATTCTTTGTCAAATAATGATCATTGACCAAGATCTGCAAAGTTCCAGAAAAAAAA
>SMLS01059490.1:0-51292 GCA_004785975.1 Popillia japonica
CCCCCCTTGATTCTCTTTGAAGTTTTTGTAGTCTCCCTCCCGTTTCTTATTTGTATTTGTAATGGATGTGAGAGAATAGAGATTATATTAATACATAGCCCGAAATAAACAGTACTGAACTTCTAATTATTTTATTGTTGTAAGAAATAAATATTATTGACACATTATTGCATGTTCTAAATGTGCTCCTCCTTGCTCAAGACAGACTTCATACCGATGTTCCAAGTTTCTCCTCATGTTATGGAATAAGGGTTGTCTCAGGTCCGCGAAGAAGGCTCTAACGGCATCCTTTAATTCATCGATGGTTTGTGGTGCCCGTTTAAAAACGGCAGTTTTAGCCATGCCCCAAATGTGCGTCTGGATATGTGAGGTCTGGAGAATGTGAAGGATAAGAGAAGTCAGTAAATCGTGAAATGAATCTGCTTGGAAAATGTTCTTGAAGAAATTGACGAACGGCGGCAGGAGTATGGCAAGTTATCCTGTCCTGCTGGAAAAATTTGTCTCGAAATGCCAAATTACGTGCACGACAAAACTGACGTAGATCAGGGATAAGGCGTGTTAAAATTTGTATGTACCTCTCTTGATTAAGTGTGACTTGCCTACCATTCTCTTCTATAAAGTACGGACCAATGATTCTGTGTCCCGAAACTGCACACCAGACACTCACTTTGCACTATGTAAAGGAACTTCTTGAACCTCATCTGGTCTGGCAAAGCCCAGAAATCGATTTGTGCGACGATTTACATGGCCCGACAAATGAAAATGTGCTTCGTCTGAAAACCATACATTTTTAAAAAATTCAGGATTTTCATACTGTAACGCAAGAATTCCGGCGCAATATTCCACTCTACTGCGATAATCCCGAGGATGTAAGTGTTGATGTACCTGAATCACATACGAAAATGTACCCAGCTCCTTCAGGATTCTTTGCAAGGAAGTTTTTTTTAAGCCAAGATGCAACGCTGTCCTTGTCTGGCTGGCTTTCGGATTTTCTAAGATTCGCTCAAATACACGTTCATGGTTATTGTTGTTGTTAACTGTCCTGGGACGCCTCGAGTTTCCTTTTCGTTAGCACAATACATTACCCATATTTCTGAAGTTTTTAATCACATTCAAAATTACAGCATTACTTGGAGATCGTTTATTAAACCGTTGTGTGAATTGATCACACACGTATCGCAGACTTGCACCATTACGCCGGCCAATTCCGTATGAACAGAAATAATGCTCTACCAGAAACACTTTCTCCTCTGTAGTTAACACCATTTTTAACAATTAGGCCCTACTAATTAATTGTTTAAGGCTTACTTGACAGTTTATACTAGTTAACTTGGGTATGACAGCGCGCACATAGAGACGCCTAAGTTTCACTTTCAGTACTGTTTATTTCGGGCTATAGTGTATTATAAACTGGGTGAGTTTTTTTTTATTTTGAGACAACGGAATTTCTCTAAAATACTGCATCAAATCAAAAAAAGATCTTAGTAAGATTTGTTATAATGTAGGGGTCACTAATTGGTGGGGAACTCGATCCTTCACCTCAGAACCCCCTTTCCCTCCCCCATAGTGGGAGCGGGGACAATTTTGAAATCTTAAATGGGGACCCCCATTTTGTATTGCAGATTCAGATTCAACACCATAAAGTATGAAGTTTTTGTTTGAAATTTTCTCTTCGATTCGTAACAAATTGCGCTGTAATCCTAAAAACATGGTTGTAAACGTCTTGAAAAAATACCCAAAAAAGAGAAAACATGTTTTTTTTGTTTTTCTTTCGTTTGAACATTGAAATAACATTTCAAAATGCCATTCAACAACGAAGAACTTTACTTTATCACACCCATTTCAGAAAATGTGTTCGAAAATGTGCCCTTCCATTTCCATACATTTATTTATTCGCAATTGGAATGCAAGTCAACGATACAAAGCCTTATTCCGTACTTGACAAGCTGTGAGTACGTACAAATTGTCCGATCCCCATTTAGATGATTAATTATTAATCCGATACAAATTAGTTAGTGTTGAATATTTGATCAGTAATGGAGGCTATAACCCTCCAAGACAAAATTGATGATTTACATCTACGGAGAAAGTGGTATAAATGTCAATGACGCTGGCAATCTTTACTCACAACGTTTTCCCGACAAGGTGCGATCGCGCGCTTCTTCTTACAAAGTAGTTCAACAGTGTTCTAGTGGAGAAAGCGTACAGCCAAGAAAACGTAATCAATTGCTGGAGAAAATAATGGTATCGCCGTATTAGCTGCAGTAGCTAATAATCTGCACATTAGTACTCGAGAAATAGCTCGAAGATCAGGAATTTCTTAGCTCACTATCTGCCAAATATTGAAGCGTAGGAAATATCATCCATTTAGAATTTCCATGCATCAAGATACAAAATAATCCCAATTTTTTTGTTCGAGTATTATTTTCTGATAAGGTGACATTCACAAATCAAATAGGAGTATCAAAAATCCCCATTGGTTGCGCCAAATTGAACATCAACATCCTTGGACCGTAAATGTTTAGTGTGAAATAATTGGCAATAAGCTTATTGGTCCATATTTTATCGATGGAAACTAAAATGGTGAAAAATATCGAATCATTTTGCAGAACCAACTTGGAGACTTACTTGCAGATCTTCTCTTGGACGAACGACAAACAATGTGGCTCCAAAACGACAGTTCTCCAGCACATTATTCAAGAATAGCACCCTATACATACAGGGTGTCCGTGAAATACAAAGCATGCTTTTAAGGGATGATAGCTACAACGATTTAGAACCAAAAACATATAATACACCTTGGGTCTATCTGTAAGCGTAAACGAGAAAAAAAATTATTTCTCATGTCACAAACTTCGATCCATACTGTACACCGACAGCTGATCCGTGCAAGATTTACGCGACGATTGCAAGCGTGTGTTGCAACACATCGAGCCTTTCCTGTAATACAATTTCTCCTGTCTCTCAAAAAAGTCCTTTTTAGGACCACCAATTTATCACAAATAAAAGAAAAGAACTCAATTTTGTAGTAGCCTTTACGAAAGAGCTTAAAGCGCCATAACATAATTGCAATAATTACATTGTTTCCGTTCAATGCGACTTTCCCTCAACTTAAATTTTCATTTACCGATCGAAAGCTGCTATTAAATACGCCCTTTCCACTCTAACTTCAACATAACATCGATTTTATTGTCATAACATTATTAAAAAAACCGCAAAGGTACCTTTATTTTAAAACATATGGCCATTGACTTGGTACGATTCAAGTTCAAGGTCGTCTAAACAGATGATGCTTGGCATACATCTGCCGTTCTAACTGCATACGGGTACAGTGTGTTGGCAGACAAATGACACCACGCTTCAATTTCAAAGTGTTAAATAATTCGTTTTCATCGTTGTTTTCAGTTATTTTCAACCCTAAATTTTGGATATGGTTTTTTGGTTATTTAAGAAGCAATATGGATGAGTTTTCTTGTACAGTTTGACCAAATAAGGTTTTTTAGAAATAATTTTTTTTCTGGTTTACGCTTACAGATAGACCCAAGGTGTATTATATGTTTTTGTTTCTAAATCGTTGTAGCTATCATCCCTTAAAAGGATGCTTTGTATATCGCGGACACCCTGTATATAATTGGAAAGAATTATGTTTAAAAATCTACAGTTATACCTCTTAACCAAACCATACTATCCAAAAGATTGTATTATCAAGACAAAAGTTCCCATAGTATCTAAATACATAATATTCAATAATTATTACATTCTTACTCTAGTATGTGACAATTACACGCATACCCGGTTTAAATTAAAACAAACTAAAAGGCACCATTACACGATATCATTACTTGTACTTGAATGCAGTTAATACGAACAGCGCCATTTAGTAGATGTTGTACAAGTAATATATATGAGAGCATAAACGTCATTGCACCTACCAATTGCTGTTAAACATGCTGTACTACCACCTATTTCCTACCATAATGGAACAAGAAAAAGTTGAAAGGTGATTATTTGCTTTGAATGGGCAACAATCTTTGAAGTTTATGTTGTTTTTAGAGGTACACAAACAAAACAGTCTGTTTCTAAGTAGGTGTTTATTACACTCGAAAGATAAGAAGGGATATTATTTTAAAAGCATAATGTAGTTTAGATATGTCAGTAATAAGTACATACCGATGCAGTTAAGAGCAATATCGCCTAGATGAGAAGCATACAAACTAGTACCGATATAGTCATCTATTATCTTTTATAGTACAAAATTGTGTAAGTATGTATTCGTTCGGATCAAATATGAATTACAACTAGATTTCTGTGCCGCATCAATTTAGTTGCTACCGGTTGTGACAGCGATGACAAACAAGGTACAATAGTTTCCAAGTTAAAAAGAAGGCTGGCGAATCCCTCGTAGTACCAGAAGGGACAGTACTAAAATTTTAATGTTGTTAATAAATTATATGGCCGCGATGCGGAGACGTCAGCATATATTTCGTTTTATTCCTAGTAAATCCATTAATATTTCAGCCTAAATGGGAGACGAGCATGATTTATACACGAATATTTCACTTTCTTAGAAAGAAGAACATGGTAGAATGTGTCACCCGAATTTTATTTATCGTTTAACGTAAACACACCGAGCGCATATTTCGTCATTTTTGTAATGTTTCCCTTACGTGGAACAGAGATATGCTCTCCTTGATAACGGTTTTAGAGTGATACACTTACATATCATGTTGTTACTTAATTTGTCAACATATAGAAATTATCGTTTTTAGAGAAATATGGTTGGAAACTTATAGCGAAAAGTATTATGATCTTTAAGATTTGTGGGAAGCCATCACCAATTCCTGAGGATGTTTGCACTAAAGTAGACGCATACAACAATGTTACTATCTTGAGGTAAAAGAAAAACACAATTTTATATGAATCAATATTAGAGTAAAGCTTTACATGTAATTTATCTAACTATAATTGTGGGAACAAATCGAACAATTTTGGTATTTAATAAGTAAACAAGTGGTTTTTTCCTGGGTTCCAGTATTTCTGCTGAAGCTTGGCGCATTCATGCAAGTGCGCTGTTAAATATTAATTAACTGCGTACTTTATATCCTTTGAAAGACAAATTTGATTTTATTGTTCAGACTTAAATTCATATTTATTATATCCACTGATGATTTTAAGTTAATAAAATACTTTTCCTTAGTGTGACTATCACAAGAGGTAAACCGGGACATTTTTCTGTTCTCAGATGAAGGTATATTGCAGTCGGAGACCTAAGTAAATAAATTGTTCGCCATAGTACATTCTAAACATAGAACGCTTCAACTAGTTGCAGATATAAATAATAGCGATCTTAAGGAAACTGAAAAACTTAAAACTGAAGAGCATTGACGTTGGCTCTTAATGAAAAATTCAAAACTATTCAGATTCAACAATTCGAGATTTGCAAGCTTACCGTAAATAGTATTGCCAAAACAAACCGTCAAGAAAAAAGTGTAAAAAGACCCTTGACAAGAAGTATTCTAAACAGCACCTTGTTTAAACAAAAAAATTACTGAAATGGTAACGAAATTAATTTATTCAACGATTGAAGGAACGACGAGAATATTCTGGAATTATACGAAAATTATTACTCTAATATAGTAATTTTTGAAGATTCCTACTGTACCTATATGGAAATTATGTATAATTATTCTCGGGCTATCAATAGCTTTATCAAATCGAACTTTGGCAAGTTTTATATACAATCCATGCAATTTCTATGGCAGTTTAGTCAAAAGCCCTTTTATGCATTTTAGCTCTCACAGCCTGGTTGCACCCAAGTCGAAAGGTCAGTAAATTTGACGAGAATTAATTTATCTCTAACGGTTTTATTTTTCGTGACCTTGTAGACAGTAATCTTTTGTAAACTATATTTAAAATCTGTTTGTAGTGGTAAAAAAGCTATTTTTTAATTATTACGTAACTGCCCTAAATAAACAAAATACATTCCTTGCAATTATTTTATTTGTATATGTATTTTTATTACCTTTTTTTACTTATCTTATTTTCCTGATATTTTTTTCCACTTCTAGGTGAATTACGTAAATAAAAAATCACTTTTTATTTATTATTTGAGACGAATTAAATGTCAATCTTATTCCACTGACGAAGTTGTAACGGAAAACAAATTATATTGTAAAGGTTTTGGAATAAATTTGATTTTTATTCGAGTTAGAGTGTTGTAATTGACCTAGAAGTGGAAAAAATATCAGGAAAATAAGATTATTTTATTTCTAATACATTGTTCATTGGGTCCGTTAGTAATGTCTTACTAATGTTTTAGGATTACTAGAAGAAGTAATTACCTACACAAAAAATTGGAGCGCTCAAATCATAAAATGTTAGTTTCTTAATAAAAGGCAATTGGTTACAAAACAAAGGTAAAAAAAATTGAAACAAAAAATAGTAACTCACGTGTATAGTAGCTCGTATCCAGGGAATCCATAAAACAGACGTATTGTTTATCACTGCACTATACACTTATGTACATATGTACTGCAGATACCTACACGCACGAAATAAGATCATATTTGCAACTGAGTAATAAAATACATAATTCAACGACAAATCTCTTTCCATCCCTTCTTAATGTTATTTGTATAAAAAGGAATAACGTTCTTTAGTTAAGTGTTTGAGCGGAGTTCATTATAAACATTGGAAACAAAAAATGCGCAGAAAAAAGCTAGCGTAAAGTTTTTATATGGGCTTTAATACTATACATATATCTTTGTCGTGTATTTTTTTTTTTTGTTATAAATAGTGAAATAAAATATAACTTGCATATTTAATTTATAGATATTTGAAAATCAATTTTAATGGGATTGAAATTTTGTGCACATTTCTGATTACTGCTATATCGCACCAATGACTTCGATGAGATACTAACTCAACAACTAACTGGTACATAACTAAAAATATATACCTATATAAAAACATTTTTGTCCTTGCATATACTGATTTCGCATGTCACCTCTCGTCTTGTGATTTTGTTAAGTTATAATTTTAATATTTTGATAGCATCTTCTGTATCTTGCAACGGTACCTTCGGGATTCCGAGAATATACATAGATAATTAAATAGAAAACATCAAATAACAGTGACAGTACCAAATACTACTAAACAAACGTGCGGATCTCTAACCACTGTGTATCGCGTCCGACTCTAACTAGACTACGGCGATGCTCACTAGATGGCGTGCTGCGCTGAGTCTGTCTAAAGTCTGTCATTTGACACCACGATGTTATTGTAAGACGTAAAGGTTATTTATCTAATAAATACAGGTTATGCCCGTTTGCAAAATTACCGAATTTTAACCTCGGGGTAGCATGACGAAATAAAACAGGTAGGGTTCCAAATACTTAGATACATTTATTTACAGGTCCAAAATAAAATAAACTCTTTTACGTATAGAGGTGATAGAAATTAAACGAAATGTCCACAGAATGCAAGAATAGCAAAACAAGCGGTTTATACAATAATACTGGAGGCAAAAGAAAAAAAAAGATAAATTCTTGTTCGTACACAGGTGATAGCAATAAAATGAAATATATACAAATTACATGGACCACAAAACAGGTGGTTTACCACACGGAATGCTGGAGCAACTGATATATTACAAAACGGTATGATGTCTCTATATACAATAATAGTTGAAAAAGGTACAAGTGATGCTCACGTAAGCTACACGCCAGGTAAAGTCCTATAAATAGTTAAAAATCAATCGCTTAAACATTAATTATGTTGATAGTCATACGCAAGCTAACGGTGTACATGTGAGGGTCTACTCTCGACACTTCACCGGAGGAAATAAACGCAGGGGGACAGGGTCTGGATGATTCTGCAGTGGCCAACGAAACCTCGACACGTACCACAGAACATTTGGGGCCAACAAAGCTTCGACTCACCCAACGGTCAGGACCTGCTGGCCAACTCAATCGGCTCCGGCAGTCAGGTAGGGAAGGGAAGAGAGCTGGAAAGCAAGTGTAATTTAACATTAAAACGCGGCCTTTATATATCCTGGCCAGTACCTTTTTGGTTAAAACATACACAGCATATCAAAACTGGACATATACAGGTTAGTTCAAAAGTTATGTAGATATATTTACAAATACAAGAAAACAATTTTAAATTAAATAAAAATTTAGTCAAAATAAATGAAAATATCTTCCGACGAAAAATTGTTTCTCTTGCCGCGAACGGAGTTCGCTACAATCTATAGGCGCATTTGGAATAATTATTTTGAATTATACAGGTCACAAAAAATATGAGATCGCCAGGATATAGGTACATAAATATGTACTTTTTAAATTACATACCATATATTTTTTATTCGTTATATTAGTGTCTGAGACCTCAAGAAATCTCAGTCTTGGCCAACTGATCTAAAAAAGTAATAGAAACACACATTTAGCAATATCGTCATCCAAGGCACTCATTAGAAGAGGTCTAAGGCTAGAGGCAATTAGGTGGTGTCGACAATTCAGTGGAAAACTTTTCAAACTTTAAAGCCAGTTATTTTTATTATTATTAATAATTGGAAAAGTATAATCTCCCTTTTTTCTTTAAAGACATTATTAGGTTGTTTTTTTTTTGGATTAATCGATTCTTTATTACAACGTTTGCTTTTATCCATTATTAAAAATTAAAAATGTATTTGGAACAAATTGATTCCTAATCGAGTAGTGTTTGAATTGACCTAAAAAGTGGAAAAACTATCTGGGAAAGAGGTAAGTAATTAAAGATCAGGAAAATATAAATACATAAAGTTCGTCTAATGGATCTTTAGACGCACGTCATCAATTTTTATGCGTATGAATGTACCTATATTGCAGACATACGTATTTTCCACACTTGAATATTCGACACCGCTATTAAATAAGGATAGCTAGATTAACCGACAATCTTTGCTTATGTCATCAAACAATGACGTGCGTCTAAAGATCCATTAGACGAACTATATGTACTAATTTGTTTTATTGACATTAATTTTTAAACTTGATTCACATACATTGCACCACTGTATAAGCACAACTAACTGTGTACACTAGCGACAATTAGAAAATTGTACGATCTAAAGCATAAAGTAGAGCCTACATATATCGGTTCCGGCAGGCTTCTATGGTCACCCGATTTCCGATATTGCACGAGATCGTGAAGTTACTAGGTGACTGACGCGATATACTGTGAGCAGTCTGCAGCATAGAGAAAAGAAATAAGAGTTTTAACTTGTATTACCCAATTCAAAACACGATGGTGGCGCACCATTAGTAGCCAGGAGAACTAATGCAATTTTCGCGCATGCGTACTCCGTTCATCCCCTTACATTTGGAGGAATTTGCATATCATAATCATATGCTTTATTTTTGTACAGTAGCCATTATAGTGTGTCGACGATTGTTTGTGTGAAAATTTTTTGGTAAGTTTAATTTCTACTATAAAATTCTGAACTAAAATGATTAAAGTAAGTGTATCCTGTTGTATTCCGTTCTGTCTAAGTTTTGAAACGAAGAAAAGTAATGGTTTGATTCATAAAAAACGAAAGAGTGTGTTACGGGAATGTGGAATAAAGTATATAAAAAGCATCTCTCAAAAGAACCAATCACTTTATAATTTATCAACAAAGCAGCAGTCAACAATTTTGATATTAAAGAAAACTTACTAAAGCAAAACATAGGCAACAAGCTCATTGCGAGTGATGTTTTAGATGATCCGAATCCATTTATTACTAATTGCATAACGAAGGATAACACAGCAACATTTGAAGAGGAAGATATACCATGGAATATACCAGACAAACCAGAAAATAGATTTTGCAGAATTACAGGCAGTAACTTATGTGTTCGGGCATATAGTTAAACGGCTTCAATTAGATTGTGCAGATTGTGATTTTGATTTATTAAGTACTGAAATTTTACCTGAACATACATTTACAATGTTTAAAGAGTATAATAGACAGAAAGACCATTTGAAATATGCTCGAATGGAATTAATATATAGTATAGCCCATATGTATTAGATTATCTATAAATACTTAGAAGAGCGAGGGCATAATGTAAATGTATATCAAAACTTAAAATTATGCTAATCGTAATAATAAATAATGTGATTTGTAACATATTACTAATCGTTTTCTTTCTTCTTTTCATGCCAACTGGACTGACCACTGCATTGAGTACCGAAGATATCTTGGATTTGGCTGTGATTTTTTATAATATAATTATTATTGTTTTTATGAGTTTAGTTTCTTTTTCGTATTCTTAAAAGACTAGTTTCTGTTAATTTGGTTTTTATATTTTTTATTTATTGGTAATATTTTACAAGAATCTAATTAATTTAATCGTTAACTATTGTTTTTCTGAGAATTTTATTTTATTTTTGATCTATGTAGTTTTATTTATTATTTTCTTGTTTATTATACATATTTATCACTGTTTTTTTAAATAAAATGCACTTAAAACAATTTTTGTGTCTTTATTTTTAAAATAGTTGATTTCTACTATACTTACATATAATGTTTGGTGAAAATAGATAGAAATGCGTAATTGATTATTAAGCTGTTAAATATGTCCCTCAAATAATCAATTATTGCATTTTTATCTATTTAAAAAGGATATCTTGGTATATTTCCGAAAGTATAGTATTTAAATGCGGCGCCATTAAAAATTAGTACCCCTGGCTACTAATGGTGCGCTGTAATCATGCTTCGAATCTTGATACGTTAAGTTGGTACTCTTTTTACTGTTAATTTCTCTATGGTCTGCAGTATCTATTCATCATTGAATGGCTATGTTTCACTTGATCGCTCTGTTATAAGTTATAACATTTCGTTAATTGAGAGATAACTTACATGTGTAGCTGTTACTAGTTTAGAATTTCATTAAGTTACCGTTTTTCTTTGAATTTTTCAATGTTGACATTATTTACATAGGTATTTACATAGGTATTGTTTCTATCCTTTTTTTAGTTTGTTGTTAGTGTTTTAGTTGTTCTTGTTTTGGTTGTGATTACTTTTAGGCTATTGTTTGTCGTTAGTTTCTTACAATGGATATCTTTACCATTCAACATAAAAAGCAAGTCATAAGATGGTATCGTCGGCATAATTCAATTAGACAAATAACACGTTTATTTTATGAACAGTTTCACGCTACAATTTCATATGAGACGGTGCGGCATATAATAAAAAACTTCAAAAATTACGGTTGCTTGTATCCAAAAATGCATAAAAAAGCTGTAGTTGAAGGAAAGGATGAACGAGATATTTTCATATGTTCTGCTGCAGAAGAGCAACCCACTCAGTCCGCTACGCAAATTGCATAGGACCGTACGTAGAATTCTAAAAAAGGTTAAATATCGATCTTATAAAATACAGAAGGAAAATGAAATATTTCCTAACGATAATTGGCAAAGACTTCAATTCTGTGAACAAGTAATGGAAAAATGCAATAATGACGAACATTTTACCAAACATGTATTATTCACAGACGAATCGTCTTTTCCATTGCACGGACGTCATAATCCAGCTGTGTTTCGGTATTGGTCGACGAGGTATAAAAATTTAACGTACGATGCTCGCACTCAATACCCTCAAAAGATCAATGTTTGGGCAGGACTCCTGGGTAGTCACATTATTGGACCCTTTTTTATTGAAGGTAATTTGAACGCGCAAGGTTATTTAAGGCTTTTGCAAAATAGCGTGATACCTGCAGTTGAAGCAATGGAGCATAATGCTAGAATTGTAAAGGAATAGTTACAAAGAATTTTTGAAGGTCGTTTATTGACCGGATGGAGTGCAATTCGCTGGCCCCAAACGATTTTTTTCTCTGGGGAAGCGTTAAGCAAACGCTTTATAAATTTGAAGAAGACAGAGCGACCAATATTGAACAATTAAGAGAAAATATCGTTACCACTATGAGAGCTATTACACCAGAAACATTGTCTAATGTTCATCGATCTTTTTATGACAGGTTAGGTTTGTGTTCATATGCTGAAGGAAGTCGGTTTGAGCACTTACACAACTAATTTCATTTTGTCAATCTTTTATTTTTAAAATACGTTTTAGAAAAGTTTATTTTTAGTTTATACTCTAATAACAGGAGAAAATTTATTTTGTGTTACACACCCCATTAAATCTTTATTCTTTAAATAAATTGAGTAGAAAGAGCGCTGAAATATGCATACTTGTTGCATGCGCATTTGTTTTTGAGAAGACGCTATTTTAAACTGCAACAAGTTATTCTAGTTTTCTTTGAATATCTTTGAACTTTTCTTTTATTTCTTCTCCAGAAAATAACGTTATCTACCTACTAAAATTTGCAATAAAACCATAAAACAATATTTATCATTCTTGCAAACTTAAATATCCGTCCAAGATGCATATGACGATGAAGTGGCTGATAAAGGAACACCCGCACATCGTACGCATCTATCTCCCAATTACTTACCGTGCTTGTCTCGTGCAATATTGGGTGACAATAGGAGCGCGCCGGTACCTGTATAGCGTGGATAATAGATAGTTTATTGTATTCGCTGGCTCCGTTAAAATATCTAAAGACGATGTGCGGTTTGCCACTTGTAAAAGAATGCTCTGCATAAAACTGCCTTAATGTCATGTCTTGATAAGCAGTGGATATTCTTTGTTTTGGAGTTTTTGGTTCACTTGCAACTGTGTACGATATTTCCCATTTTCTCTTCAACAAGAAATAATATTTGCCCTGTCCTGTACTGTCATATTGTATTTATGTTGTATGCACGTAACTCTTAATTCATCCTAAAAACTTAAATCTGACTTTCTAACTTGAATGAATCACGATTATTCATAAGGAACTGTCTAATAATTAGAGCAGACCAATTTCCGTGCTGGCCACGTGCGCCGATGTGAGGATGATTGTATTGAATCAGAACTAATAAAAAGCATTCAATATGTGTTTGGTAGTCGCTTACACTGCAATTAAGTGTAAGCATACGTAATAAAATGTCGTCGACATATAAATCGAGAAAACGACCGTTGTCAGATGAAGTGAATAAGTTTATTATGAATTTCCCGGATTTAATATACGATGGCTCGAAAATTAAATGTTTAGTATGCAATATATATAGTTCATCTAATGGACGCACGTCACTGTTTGATGGCATAAGCAAAGATTGTCGCTTAATCTAGCTGTCCTTATTTAATAGCGGTGTCGAATGTTCAAGTGCTGAAATACGTATGTCTGCAATACAAATCATATGTAGGCCACTGCTTTAAGCAATTGTCACATTGTATTGTCAAGTTTTGCGTGTATTTTAACTTATTTGCAATATGACAGATTTATATAAACGTTATAATCAAACGTAATGCGTGTTTTAGGTTATTGCAGCTTATTTACGCTCAATTGACAGATTTTGAACCTACTTTGACTATGTGAACTGTCACAAATGTGTAGATTATTTTGATACATTCTGTATATAGTGCTTAACTTGAACTCGAAGTACCGCATTTATTCGTACGCATAAAATTGATGCGTGCATCTAAAGATCCATTAGATAAACTGTATGTAATATATTGGTCAAAAACACATTGTAAAGAATACGTAAGCGTAATAATAACAAAATTAATCGACAACAGTTTAAACATGAACTATGTGTCAGTCCTTGGGAGACGCTTCAAACGGATTTTTTTAAATTCGTCTGTCGGGCACAGAATTTCTGATCTCATACATCTTTTACATAGGTACTTACATACAACGCTATAATATGTACTATTCTTATTTTTCGTTTGTTTATGCATATTACTTTAATTGCAGAAAAGCAAATGTATATTTAATTATTCCTGAGAGAATAAAGGTCTCTATTTCTAAAGTTATATCGGTAACAACCGATCGGCAACATGTTGCATTCCTATTCGCATATTCTAATATATTACGATTTACACTCCTATACTAGCGCTCATGGCTTGCACGGAAATTGGTCTGCTCTTCATCTTTCCAAACGAAATATTTGTTGAAACTTACATACGTGGGTGGCTCATTTATCAATAGTTATCAATAAGTCTGTGTTATGTTCATAAAAAAGCATTCCAGCACTACTGAATACATCTTTTTTTATAGTTGTGTGTTTACGGAAACATGGCAAATAACAGATGAATACATTAAGCACATTGGTAACTCGATCAAAAACATTAGTAAAAATATATAAAAAAAGACCGTGCATTTGTCTATATATTTTAGCCGAGCCCATGCATGCAAACTGCCTACTATCCACGCTACATACGTAGCCTCTACTTTATGGTTTAGATCGTACAATTAGAATGTGTCGCTAGTGTACATACATACGGGCTTATTTCTAGAATATAACAAACGATGTCGTCTCTTTAAAATTTTCTGTGTGCAATCAGTTACAGAACGATATTTAATATGAGATAAAATATACATTACGCAATTTATGCAGCGTTAGTTGAACTAAAAACAAACTATATTGAAGCATTACATTCGAGACACTGTATTACGATTCTATTTTATATGCTAAATATAACGTCTCTTCATGTTTATCAAAGAATCCATGCTTCTGAAATGAAGCGCAGTTTGTATGTATATTACATGCATAACTGTACATATTTCTGAACATCATAAACTTTGGAAACATAATCGTTCTGGAAATAATACCAGCTCTAAACAAGGCAAGGTGTTAGACGTTACATATGTACATACATACACATATTGGCATGCATATTTATAAAACTCTTTTATGTCTATTCTTTTCCTGTTCGCAGTGGTTTCGTTCAACATGCAAAATAGACATTCATCCCAACAATAAATGCCGTATGCACATCGAAGATGTTTTACATAAAATCATATTTAAAATGCAAATGTATTCTTTTCACAAATTTTCTGAGGAATATCCGCGTTTCTGTACATATTATAATTCTCAAAGATAATTTCCAGTGATCTAGGCGAGTTTACTCACAATTAATAATCCGTTATGGTATTTCGAGTAAGGTTTTTAAAACTTCCTTAAAATTTAAACACAATAATGGGATAGGTTGGTCGTCTCCGTGCGCATTATACCTCCGGTTAATTTCTATTGTTCAAAATTGCTTTCGCGGAATCTTTAGTAAAAGTCGTACTGACTCTCTAGATATATGCATTATGTAAAACATTAAATTGGCTTTAAACACAGGTATTGAAAGGAACTTGCATAAGATATTTCCAATTACTTCGCCCATTATTTTGCAAATATATAAGATGCGGAGTATTTGCATATAAAAGGGAAATACCATACGGGGGCTGAATGTGATAGTTCTGAATAGATATTTATAAGTTTTTGTATCCTGCGCTGTATGTAGTGCTTGACTTAAAAGGTTTAATTTGAGTTAGTTAGATGTATGTATGTGCGTGAGTGTAATCTAGGTCTTGCATGCTTTGTGGGTAGTTTGGTATTTTGTTTCTTGTTTTATTCTCGTATACAAAGTTAAATCAGAAAGTTTTTGAATCAGATCTCTAGTTTATCTTCTGGTTGGGATGGTATAAATATGACTTGTTTATGCCTGCTCTATATACTTCCCTATTTGACACATTTATATAACTGCTGCTTGCTTGAAGGCATTTTTCCTGATGTGTGGAAGAGAGCGATTGTTTTACCATTGCCCAAGTGTGCGAATGCTTCTACCTACGCGGATCTCCGTCCTATAAGTATTTTGCCAACTATGAGTAAGGTGTTGGAGTGAATAATGCGTGAACAAATCTTACTTCATTTGGATCATTTTGGTGTTCTCCCTGGTAATCAGTCAGGTTTTCGTAGTGGGTATAGCTGCACTACTGCCATGTTGGATGTTAGGAATAACATACTGCGAGCTCGTGATCTGAATCAGCTTACTATACTTATTCTGTTGAATTTGTGCAAGGCTTTTGACTCTTAACCACAATTTACTTTTATCAATTTCACGTTATGTTGGGTTTGATGATCTGTCGATTGCTTTGTTGACCTCCTTTTTGCGTGGTAGGTGTCAGTGTGTGCACTTGGGTCAGGTATGTTCGGAGTTTCTAGAGACCGATAGAGGTGTGCCACAGGGGTCAATTCTAGGTCCTCTTCTATTTACTATTTACACCAACCTCTTACCTACTTCGGTTAGGAACTCTAATGTGGTCATGTATGTATGTATGCTGATGACACTCAAATCTATAAATTCTTTTATGCGTATGAATCAGATGTTGCGTTGTCTGCTATACAAAGTGATCTTAATAGCGTACACAAGTCTCGAAACAACATGCATTAGTTCTGAACCCTGTTAAAACTGTAGGTATCCTTTTTGGTAGTGGGCACGTACGCGAGCACGTGCAGCATAATATTGTGTTGACCTTGGATGGTGTTCCGATTCCTTTTGTGAATTTAGTAAAAAATTTAGGATTCATATTTGACAATGAGTTTCGTTTTAGACAGCATATCACAAAACAAGTTAGTACTGCTTATCGCAACCTTAAACTTATCTTTCCCTTTAGATCGGTTTTCAATAGAAAATTAAAAACTATGCTGTGCGATACATTTGTATTATCCTCGTTTAACTATGGGGTTTTTGGTCCATGTTTAGACAACGCCACTGCTTTGAAAATTCAACGGGTGCAGAATGCGTGCATTAGATATATTTTTGGTTTGAGATGGTATGACCATAAGTTAAGTGAGCTATCGTGGTTGAATATGCAAAATCGAATGTTGTTACAGTGTTTGTGCTTATACCATAAGATTATTCTCTTCAAACCTCCTCCGTATTTATATAATACCATCGAATTTAGAATAGATGTCCACAACATAAATATTGGGCACAGGAAGGTCATTGTAGCTCCTGCACACAGCACCGCCTTATTTGAGAGAAGTTTCAGTTTTTCTGTTTATAAACTTTTTAACCCGTAACCGTCATCCTTGAAGGTCATGGCACCTTCCGTGTTCAGACGTGCTACCAGGGAGGTGTTGTTTGCAAAGCAATAGCGCTACAGTTTTTTTTTTGAGTAATTATTATTTTTTTGTGTTGTTTCATCCAGAATTTAGATGTAGGTCTGTAATAGTTATTAGGCAATTTTGTTTCTTATTTCATTTATACTTTGTAGAGGTTTAGATGGTAGAGCAGGGACCAATTCTTTGAATTGTTTGTCTGAACCCTCGCCTCTTGATTTTTTCGCTTTATTTTCTATCTGTATACTCAGTTTTGTATATTTATTATTTTCTGTTGTAACTGTTGGAAAGAAGCGATCAATAAAGGCCATTTATTATTATTATTGTTATTATTATTATTATTAGGTGTAGTTGAATTTACCACCTTTAGTAACAATCATTAATCGGTAGATACGAATGTTATAAACGTTTAACGAGTTTTCCAGCTAAACCAGATCATAACAGCTCTAAAAATCCCAAGCACAGCCGTTAACAATGTATTCTTCTGAGAATAATTAAATTTTATAGATTCGGTATTAATCACGGTACATTAAGAGTATAGATATCGTAATTATTTAAAACAATGAGGTTATAAATAATAGTTAAATTTCTAATGAGGTACTTTAATAAAGCAAATAATTTATTCAGTATTTATAGGCGGCTAGGCGATCTAAACACAAAAAGATATTCTATTACATTGCCTCTAAACTTACATGAGTTATTGCCTGAGTGATAGTAAAACTTCCATCTGGTCACCCGTGGTTAGACCATTATTGATACTTGATGGTAACATAGTTCGTATTTTTATTGTTCTTATCCTTTTCTTTGCGTAGCCGCAACGCGACGACTTTCGTTTCGTGTTTAGTTCAGACACACCGTAGTGGATGTTGTGCGGACTTAATGTCAATTACGTCTCCATGTTGTGCTCAGTTTTGTTATTACCATTATCAGAATGAATTGCTTAAATTTTCATAATTAATTTGTGATACCTAAAATACTTGAAAATTTTAGACAGCTCCGATGATTTTATAACCCCTTCTATTTCATAATAATTGTTATAAATTGCAAATTCAAGGTTTTATCACAATTCTATTAGAATTGTTTTGGAGTTGCATGGTCAGTGTCGTCAAAATTCTACTTGATGCTTTCCCAATTTTCGTGGATAAAGCTGTGGTAACTACGGAGGGCCACGGATGGGCTTGGTCTAACTTTGGGTAACTCTCACACACTGTCCCTACCGAATTATGTTCATGTTCAAAATGAGCATGATTACGAAATAATAGAGTGAGCCTTCAAAACATGATTCTTGAAAAGTTGCTTCCATCTTTGTGCTTACCACCTAATTGTTGACTAATTGCAGATTATAGTGGTCCTTGAGGCCGATGTGTTCGATCAACAATTGGACAAAGCTTCTTGTCTTTCTCTGTTCCTGTTTAGTCTAACAAAAAACATTTATTGAAGTTTGTGCTAATCTTATGCTGGAGTGGGCTGAGTTTGAGCAGTTTTCAATGATCATTGTTATCAATGGCACCATGGCTTCATTGCGAATTTTTCTCCATCAACCTCTATTGTTCGCTATCCCTTTCCATCCACCATTGTTCCCATATGTCGCATCCATCTCAGCCTCTGCATAAATTTCACTCAGTTCTTGGTTTGATTTTCTCACCCATATCTCTCCCACCCTCTCTCTTCCTACTAAATATTTTTCTCCAAACTTTCCGCTCCCATATCTCTAGTTTTGCTTGCTGCATCTTGCTTAGGGCGCAATTTTCGCAATCATGCTAAACTATTGGTCTTACTACTACTTGAGCAGTTTTCATTGATCATTGCCATCAATGACACCATGGTGTCATTGCGAATTTTCCTCCATCAGCCTCTATTCTGGGCTACCCCTTAACGTGTTTATCCCTTTCCACTTCTCTTCTCCATCTTTCCCTAGGCCGTCCTCTCCTCCTCTTTCCCCAGCTGTTCTTGCCATTATCATTTTCAGTATTATTAACTTTACCATTATTCCCATATGTCCCACCCATCTCACCCTCTGCGCTTTCCCCACTTTCACCATATGTATTTGCTTCTCCATAAAGTTCACTCAGTCCTTGGTATGACGGTCACCCCAATATTTCTCGCACCCTCTTCCTACTAAATATTCCGCTCTCATATCTCTAGCATTGCTTGCTGCATCTTGCTTAGGGTGCAAGTCTCACAATAATGCTAAATTATTGATCTTACTACGGTTTTATGTATCTTTATTTACTGTTCCTTCGAACATTCCTTCGGTCATTGAGGTTGTTGTGTTCGATCAACAATTAGACAAATCCGTTTATGTTTCTTTGTTCTTGTTTAGTCTAACAAAAAACATTTTTGAGATTTGAGTGCTAATATTATACTGGATTGGGCTGGGTTTGAGCAGTTTTCAATGATCATTGCCATCAATGACACCATGGCTTCATTGCGAATTTTCTTCCATCAACCTCTATTGTTCGCTACCCCTTTCCATCTCGTTATCCTTAACGTGTTTATCCCTTTCCACTTCTGTTTTCCACCTTCCGCTATGCCGTCCTATCCTCTTCTTTCGTCCAACTGTTCTTGCCATTATTATTTTTGGCATTATTGACTTCACCATTCTTCCCATATGTCCCATCCATCTCAGCCCCTGCGCTTTCACCACACCCACTATATTTGCTGCTCCATAAATTTCACTCAGTTCTTAGTTTGATGTTCTCACCCATATCTTTTCCACCCTTTTCGTCCTAAATATTTCTCACCAAACTTTCCGCTGCCATATCCCTAACTTTGCTTGATACATCTTTGCGTAGGGTCCCAGTCTCGCAATCATGCTAAACTATTGGTCTTACTACGGTTTCATATATCTTTATTTTCTGTTTCCTCGATATAACTATCTTCCTTAGCGTCCCATTAAGTGCTACAATACATCTACTTGCCGGTAATAATCCAATTTGAATTTCCATCTTAAAACTCGATTTTCTAGCAAATATTGCTCGTATGTATGTAAAATTCTATACCTTTTCGAACTGGTATACCCTTCCATTCTCTCTGTCTATTCCTAATCTTCTAAACTCTTTTTCAGACCATTCTATATGTTTCGTCTTCTCCTAGTTTATGTATAGCCCAGCCTTCCGCCCTTGATCTTCTAGTCTTTTTAACTTCCTTAACCCTTCCCTGCTTCTTGTCAATATGTCTTCTCTGGTATATAATTCCCGACCTGTAATCTGCGTTTCTTATAACTCTTATACTTATTTATTCTGACTATACCCACTGCCACTCTCAAGCTAATTTAATCATTCCCCATTTGTTCTAACGACCTGTACAGTTCCTCTCTTCTTATCAGTAAAGTACCAGTCACAAAAACTAATTTTTTGGAGATGAATTTATCACATTTTTGTATTGCTGCAAGGATGGATTTAATAAACGTTACTCGCTAGCTAATACTTGTGAAACCAAGCTTTTTTAGTAATTTTAAAGACTTCAAACACTATTCTTCTTGAGGAAGCTGCGATGAACCTATTAACCTGTACCGATACAGATAACAGTCAAGTACTCAAAGAAAATTCAATGTCTAGCAATTGCTTTATTAAGTAATTTCAATTAAAATTCTACCTAGGTACCTAGTCTACACAGACTTGACAAGCTGGATTGTCAAAAATTACGATAGATTGACTGACTAAGATTCCAATAGCTTTCATAGATTGCTGTACCGATCCGCTCTCAAGTAATAATCATGTGTGGATCATTTGTCCTATCCTAAGAATCTATTCTATTAGTGACGATAACACTTACGACTTCAAAGTGTATATCTGGTCTTCTCCTTTCTCTAGTTCCACTTTCAGTTGTGGAGGTTGAATCTTTTGGAATATCCTGAAATTACAGGATAAGGTTATTCTTCAATATGTTCATTACTTTAGTTTGTAGAAGATTAGAATAAAGCAAGTAAATTTCTTATAACATCCTGAGCCTAGACATTTGTAGTAATGTCAATCTTAATAGATAATATCAGACTTCATAGGTAGGTTTGGTTTTTGTTTAAGGTGGTGGTGACGTGATTGACGATTATGAAAAACTGTATCGCATTATCGATTTTTACGCATAAATTTCAATTTATTTCAGTTTCTCCCAAAACTTAGTAAAGGACTTGGTAATGGTAGATCACTGAGTACTACATTGAGGATATAGTTTTCGAAGGTTTCCCTGATGATGTTGACCTGTAAAGCTCCTAGTATTGTTTTTGTTGCCTACTACCTCCACAGCCTTTCTTATATGTATATCATAGTCCAAATATGATCCTATTGGCTGGATATTTTACGATATTCCTCGTCAAGTAACTTGATTACTTGTGGTTTTAAGCATTTAGGTAGGTGTTTCTGCAGCATTTATAAAATTAACTTTCGAATATAAATTGTTAAATAAAATTCAATCTACTTAATAAGTTTGAATGCACTGTTGTCGAACTTTGTAATTGCGAAATATAAACATGATATAATTGCAGGAAAATATCCTGAACGATGAAACGACCCCGTCAAATGAGAGTTCCGCTAGAATGTCATAAAATCATCAAAAATGAAAATTGCGTACGCAGTAATGTTTCACACTCTGTCATTAGCTATATATAATGGTACAAGAGTTGTACCATTATATATAGCTTGTTGCACATTGTTAAAGCAGCAATAAACCAAACCAAGCATATAATGAAATACTTTTGTTGCAACTTAACACTGCTCGTTATTAATTTATTTTACAACTTCGTTAAGGAACAACAACAACGTAAAATTAACTTTTACCAGTTCACTCAACTAATACTCTATAATCAACGTAACTTTGAATCTTAGGCGTTGGTTGTAAATCATTTTCTAGAATTAGAAAAAAAGGGTAGTTGTAAATCTTTCCACGCAAATACCTGAAGGATACAACTGGTAGGATAATTAGTAAAATCGCATATGCTATGAACTTTATGATGGAGTAGGTACTAACCAGTGCTGAAAATTATATTATAATTTCTTGAAGACCACGGGTATGCAACAAATTCAGCTGTCGTATGAGTCATAATCTTCAATTCATAAAAAGAATCCATTTTTTGTAAAAAATACATATCCTTTGCTATATGTAACACTACATGCGTTTAACCACGTCCATTTCCTGTGGATTTACCACTGATATATTAATGCAGTAATACGGAACATTAACTACACAAATTGCACTTACGTATGCGAGTAACTGTAATACTTACAGTTGTTTTCCAACAAAACATTGATTTCGTAACGATCAATTTGAAATAAATCCAAGAACTAGATCATGCAACATAACTATTGATGACGAACTTAATGCTTGCATTACACACAGAATATTGCTTTGACATTAAAACTCGATCGATCTAAATTTATTCCATTACATCCGGCGAGTATGTTTAAATAGTGTATTTGTTTTAAAATGATTTCTCAAACTCATTCAAGCGAACTAACCAAACTAAATTCAAAGAAAGGATAAATTATTAATAGGTAGTAATAAATTTAATTTTTCGTAATTGGAAGTGGTCCTGCGTTTGGGGTGTGCCTTACGTCCAGGTATTACTTATTATGCTGGTACTCAATTCATCAAGTAGCTATTGTCGGACCATATAGAGAAACAAAAGAATAAACGGATGTGTCTAAAAGAATACCGACAGTTGCGTATGTGTATAGAAACACGCTGTGTGTTTTCTAATCCTTACGATGGGCGCACATAAAATATTAGTTATATGTTTAAATTAAAAACCTACAGTGAAAGGCGTATTATGGATATAATGTAGGGGCATCTGATAGTCTATTCAATTTAGATATAGTAATATTTGTACATATCTATGTATATGTGTGTACAATCTGTCACAAAAGTAATACTCTGTCACAGCTTTTGCATTACTTTGTCTATCCGATGCCAGTGATATTTTTACTGATAGAGTAGTTCTTTAAATTATAATTAGAACGATCAAAAAATCTCTGATAACCATTGAATTGAAGTCAGTTGCAGTAGTTACTTGCATCCATTGTCATACTTCCACTACAGAAATTTTGTACGGTAGCTGCCAAACTATGAAATCACTTTAGGTTTCCATTGTTATTGTGGAAACTTTAAAATAATTTTGCAGCTGTCAAAATGTGAAAACTTGTGTGTATCAGAATTGCCAGCAAGTGCAACTACATACATATGTAATATGTAATTATATTCTTTTCACAGGTTTGACAACCTTCACGACTTAGTTGTAATTTTTAAAATAAATCTGGTAGCTCTAAAAATTATAAATTACTATTGTTAATATTGATATTTCTTGCAATTATAGTGCTTGTAGAAATCAACATATTTCTAACAGCCGTCAATTGTAAAAAGCAGTTATTTTTATTTAATTTGACAATTCAGGTATTGTAGAACATCTGACAGTTGTTAAAATGAGAAACTCGATTTTCTCGTAGAACTATAATGATATAATCATGAAGTTATATCTTATTTTTTGTTGTTTTTGAGGCTGTAAGAGAACACTTTTGATAGCGGCCAAAGTGGTAATGAAATGATATAGGAATAGTTTCTGTTTGATGGTGAAAACCTCATAAATATAAGACATAATCTTTAAATTAGTAGTTCGTTACAAACTTGCTTCTTCGTATTTCTACGAGCTCAGCATTTATTAAAGTTTAAACGTAAATCTATTGCTGTTAAAAATTGACAGCTGTCAAAAGTATGTGATAACGTTTTAGATTTTGACAGTCAAAACATAAAATAGACTGTGTATTAATTTTATTATAAAAGCGTAACCATAGGCATATGGTTTTTATCTTTCAGACCCAGGTTCCACCAATTCGACCCTTCTGTAGCTTTAACATGTAATAGCCAACTAATGAACAAATAAGATATTTTTTCGCAGGTGTATTTTAGGGGTTAGTATAAAAAACCACCGCCAAAAAATATATTTATTTACGGTTTCCAATACCACAAAAATTCTATAAAAAATATATTATAATTAGTTGATGGCTAGCCAAGTACAGTTTAGATTTCATAAAGGTATCTTCAATGGTTACTGAACTTTTTTTTACATTAAAGTCACCCTCATTACTCCCCTACTGTGGGAGTTAGGGATATAAAACTAATTGTATTACTTATTTAGATGAAGAACAATAAAAGTAAGGCAATAACCCTTCATCAGATCTGAGTCCACTTTTCATATGTTTAACCAGCTAGACACTTTGCCAATTTTCACAATATGTGATAAGTATATACGTGCTTTTAAATTAGAAAGCATGAATGATTTAAATTAAACATCATTTCCTAATCCACCAACATTTCCCTTTGTGATATAATCATTTACTCATAGCCTCATCAATAATGGCTTTGTACATCCATATGACTTACATACATATCTTTAACATAGACCTTGGGCAAGATGAAAAGTTATGGATTGTAGTTATGTAGCAAAAACATTACGTCATACATTGTATGTAATAAACTACTATTTAAAGACATAGCCTCCAAAGTGGTACAGTTTTTATGTACTGGGAATTTTGTTCTTGTTTCAATCTACTTGATAAATGCCTCTAAAATTTATGTATGGTACCTTTGAGTAGTTAACCTTCCCTGAAAAACTATTGGTCCGATAATTAGCGTGAGCTTCTCTGCTTTTTCTGGATGTAGCGATTCCTCAATAACTGCAAGTGACGGCCATTTTAAAACCTATATCTGAAACTGAAAAACAATTTGTTTAAACTGATTTAATTGCTAACTGATATTGGTAATTGACACTAACTAAATGTCACTTAAATTTAGGTTTATGTAAAGGAAAACACATACTCATTCATCTACGTCGTTTTCTATTAGCATATCTATTCTTATGACGTTTTTCTGATATTTTTTCCATTATCTGCTTAAATAGTAAATTTAGTAATAGAGGATCTGGAGCACGATTCATTAAATAAACACTTAAACTACTTTTCAAACACTTCGGTAAATTTTAACAAACGCGTAATTAACAGTTTAGTTGACCAGGCTACTAAATTAGCACATCTTGATTTTAGGAAAGTGAATCTAAGCATAGTTAGATCAATTGTAGACAAAAATAGTTATCCAAACAATTTTACAAAAAATTAATAAAAAACGATTATACATAAAATATACAACACAGGCACAAAAACAAAAGTCGTAAAACATATCACGCAATTCCGTACACCAACGACTAACAAAATTAAAAACGAATTTAAAAAATGAGATATAAACATTACATTTACACCAAACAATAACAGACAGTTATTCACAAATTTAAAAACTAAGATTAAGAAAAAGATAATCAAAGCAATGTCGTACATAAATTAGAGTGCAAACATTGTGATAAATGTTACGTAGGTCAAACTAGACAATACTTAAAAAAACGACTCCATAATCATCAATACACTGTAACGCATAGCATAACCACGGAAACTGCTTTGTCTAAGCATCCTAAAGAACTACGACATAACTTTGATTTTGAAAATTTTTGAAGATTGAAAAAAAGAAAATAGTTATAAAAAGCGATTAATTAATGAAATGATATTGAAAATTTAAGTATAAGTATTATGCATAACAATTTAATCACTTAATCTCGCCTACATTTTATCAAATTAAGCTCTTGACTAGATTTTTTGCCATGTTTTCCCTAGTCCTTGAACAGAATTGTTAGAGCTTGACAAAAAACACATTGATATAAGGATCATTTTATGATTATAACACTACATTGCAAAGATATCTTAAATTGTCCACGATATTGTAAACATAATCCTATATATCACTGAATCTTTTGTCTGTAGATAATTTTGTTGGAATAAATTTAATCTTTAATCCAATTATAGTATGTATTTTAATTGACCTACAAATGGAAAAAAAATATGTGGAAAATAAGATAAGTCTTTTTCTATCAAAACTTCTAACAAAGTAGATGACCTTTTCAAATAAACACATTAGATATGCAAAACAAACCAGTGACCAATACTAGGCACTAACCATAAGAAATACTGTTGTAGTGCAATTCTGGCAGCTGTAATCATTTCTCTTCTTTTTACTTAGTTAGTAGTGCGTTCTATTTTTCCTATATTCTTAACGTCAGAGAATGTACAATTGCTAACAATCAACTATCAGAAATATGAAGTTCGTACTGATTTCAAAAGAATCACCGTGGAAAAGTGGTACTTGTACGCTAATGAGGGAGAAAGTAGCAGTATGAACAAAAAAAGAAAATTAAAAGTACATACATGGACAAGATAATATTACATAAATTTGTTTAGCGGAAATATTTTACTAAAAGCTATCGGTAAGGTAGGTATTAAATGAAATATAACACAGAAATGGAATAGCAGATTTCCTTTTAACTTCTAGTACAATACAGCTTTTGTAGGTCGCATACGATTTATGTTCGTAACATATCTAATTTAACTATACTCCTACATCCCTCCGAAAAACAATACAAAACGCTTTTATATCACATTTACGAAGTAAATCCATTAATTAAACAATAAAACCCGAAACCCGGCGATATTATACCATCGGAGAAGATATCCCGAATGTGAAACCTGCCAACGATTATTGATATATAGCTTAGAACAAACACGAAAGTATCCATTTCCAACATAAAATCCATCTCCTCTTTAACATATCGAACTAACTATAAAAAGAGAGAATAGTAACACGAAACTGTTTAGAGTTTAAACGTCCTTACATCGTAAATTTACCACGCCAGTAAGTGTATGTGTGTATGTATTTACGTACATAGTATGAACCTATATTTCAAGAGTTGTCCTGTGATCCGATAACGGTTTTATTCAAACTTCTTCCTTAAATTACTTACGTCATCTAGTTTGATTTACATCCGCGTTTGTTTTATTTCGTAGATATGCAACAACGGGAACGGTAATTTGAATAGATTTATTATTCTAGTGTATGACATAAAATAAATCCTCTCTCATGTTGCAACCGTGCTATTATACTTATCCACATGAGGACGCGTTCAATGTTCTAATGCGTTGTGTGCTCCGCGATAGATCTTCGTTAGTTCGATTTGAAAAATAACTGTGTTGTGGCAAATTCTTTTAGATTACAAAGCTTGAAAGTTACTTAAAATGTCAAGATTTTAATCTCACTAGAACAAACTCGTCTACGGTAAAAAGCAGCATCACATCAATTGCAGGATGTGCAAAGTGAAACAATCAAACCGCGTATTGGAGTACATCCAAATCGTTTCCAGTTGATCTCCCATTACCCTCTGATCTTCGCCAAAACACTAGATTTTCTTGCCAGGACTTTATTATGTACGATCTGCTGTGTAATGGCCACGAAAGAAGTTTTTCTGATATAATTCAGCAATATTTTATGGGTTAGTTCCTAAGTAGGTATATATATTGCAGGATACCTGGATTAGAACGTGTGAAGCCTGTGTTACACGCTGTTTAAAAAGAACTGGTTTCAATCTTGATATACTTTTTAACAACTGACCAAATATCTTACGTCTTTGTTGCGGGTATGTAGTGCTATATAGGTTCAAACACCCACGGCATATTGAGTACCTCCAGATCACGATAAACCGAACAGTAACCCCTTGTTTACGCTTAAAAAACACCTAGTTGTGGCTAGCATTAGTACCACTACACTAAAATTATTTGTATATATGTATGTAGTACGAAAGCAAAACATCAATTCGTATAGTGCGTTCATATATTTGTTTTACATCTTATTTCGTATGGGTTTACTCGAAGTGAACGAAGTGTTTCTGGAAAAGAACGAAACAATGGACGAACATAACTCCGTTGAGTGCGTGTCAGTTGACGTTTCTCATTCAAACACATTTAATTTTTATTGTTCCGTTTCCAGTGCGAGAAACTTTTAAATACAATGATCTAGGTGTGGCCCGATGGTTTGGAAACAAGAAGAGTGAAATATCATGGTGGACTGGGTACTTGCCTGCATACGAACACATGGGCTGACGTCTCTCCCTACGTTCGTCGTGTCCTATACAACAGACGCTGACACATATAAATTTCGTCCAGCCCTGCTCGTACTCACATATGGACGTTACAATGGATTTTTAATTACATAATAATATTGTAACTTAGATATTATGGGTAATTAGTCATGCTTAATGTCACATTAAAATATAAACATTCAATTTCTGAGCAATGTCATTAGATAAATGCGTCCATCTGGTAGTGAATCAAGATTTCGGACTATGTATTTCAATTTACCGGATTTGGAATAGTTTTTAACTTTTAGATGATTTTCTTTTTAATTATCTTTGGTTGTTAGAGATGCTTACGACCATGGAAGCACATACATACATACATATACAGTACATACACAATTTACACAGAGAGAGAGCTGTAGTGGGTACAGCTTAAAGCTCTGCCACTGGTGCATTCTCCATAGTAACGGTTCATACATCCACCACATTGTAAAATGAAAATTATTTACAGGGGTTGAACTACTAGCGTTGGTGGTAGAAAGAAGTGTGTCGCCAAAAATAGGTTAAAATTTCTCGGTATTCAGTCAAATTTATAGCTGGTAGACGGTTGCGCATGCTAATGGCTGAGGCCATTATCAAGTTTAAGACCTGCTATTTCCAAAGTATTTCTAAAGCAATGAGAGTGAATTGCTGAATCAACTCGGTCATTCCACTAGATCTTTGCGGAACATTCCAGGTTCATCAGCTTAGTTTTATGCTACACAATATGGCAAAGAATCATATAAGATTTAATGGTATAGGCTAGTAGAGCTAATCAGAAAACATCTAGGCTCCTATACATGGTATTTTACGAAATGCTCCTGACAAATTCTGGTAAATTCTGGCAAAGTCGTGAGAAAAAATAACTTTCAAGTTCTGCGCATCTTTTTAAGATAGTATCTGACAGGGTCGTCAGTATCCCTAAGATCAAGCAGTTTGTTTTGTCTGTTTGGGAAATAGGTGATATCTTTTTAATTTGTTTTGGTTGTTGGATGTTTGAAATTCTAGAAAAGGTTCTAGTCCCATCAAATGTCCAGGGGTTGGATAAAATAATATAATAATAATAATAATAATAATAATAATAATAATAATAATAGACAATTTATTATCCAACAGGCATGGCCCAATTACAGGATAATTTACAAGACATACAAAGTATATACATCATGTAAGAAAAAAAACAAAAAAAAAAAATAAATAACAATCACCCATAACAAATCAGACCCAGTGAGATAGATTATCTTCAAGCTTGTTACCAATCCAAGACAGTGTATAGATCGGCGCCCTTCTCATGACATCATAATATGAACATAATATGAACACTTTTGAATAAAATAACACACGAGAGAAACTTCTCGTATGCTTCTGCCATCTAACGGATAAGAAAGTTGACATATCGGTCTGCTAACTACTAGCAGTACTAGAAATATATGTTTATGTTAAAATTGTGTTATGGCTGACCTCTCTGATTTTAAGAGACGTGATTGTTGAAACCAGACTTGCTGGACCTTCATCAACGATATGAAGGCAAGCGTGCTAGGTGTTGGGAGAATTACAGTATCGACTGTAATGTCAGCATATTTGAAACACGGAAATCGAAAAAGCACAACAGTGGTCGTCGAAGCTGAATGACAGAGACAGATGGGTATTGGAGGCGATTGTGGCCAAAAACACAAGATCACAGCATCTCAGATAAAATCTCAGATGAACACACATCTAGCAGTTTCATTAAAAACTATTCGGCGTGAACTGGATATAGCAAATATTCACGGTAGAGATTGTATTTCAAAACTACTGATGCAATACCTTAAAGTGACGAATATGGTGTCGCAAACATAAACATTGTGCATAAGAACAATGGAAGAATGTGATATGGCTAGAAAAATCATCGTTCTCATTATTCCCGACCAATGGACGTGTTTACATTTGGAAAATACCGTGAGAAGCCTATCAAGTTGACTGCCTTGGCGGTTCAGTGATGATCTAGGATGCGATATAACACTGTGGTGTTAGCGTACTTGTTGTTCTGAATGGCCAGGTTACAGGAGACGGTTATGTCACTATTTTGTCTGACCATCTTTACCCAATAGTGCAAACTGTGTTTCCTGATAAACAACCAGTCTTCCAAGCGATAATGCCCGTGGAATTGCCCAAGACGGCTTTTACGAACACAACGATGAATTACAGTACCTCATGTGGCTCCATCGGTCTGCTGATTTCAATATAATTGAACCTTTAAAATAAGCGGCCTAGATTTCTTCATTCAAGAACACTTTGTGAATTAGGGACTTTTTGAAATTTGAATGCCAACACATCCTTCTAACCGCTGTACGTATGGTGGATGATGGTTCAGTTATCTGTGGGGCTTTCGTACAATATTTGGATATTTTATGAAGCCCCTAACATTAATCGGTGTGTACTGGAAGAAGCAATTCCGTTGATTAAATGGGCAAACTTGATTGTGCAGTGCTATCAATCTGGAAGATAATAGACAACGTGAGATTACACGGAAGCTTGGTGTTGGTGATACAACTAGATGCATTTAACCCTTCGTTAGTGTGCTGCGAAATAATACCGCCATTAGTGTGTGGCGTAGGCGATACCCCAAACAAAAATATATGTAGTGTATTATTTTGAAAAAAGAATCCCTTTTTTTGGAATAATTTTACTACGTATTTTAAGAAAGCTGTAACTTCACTGTAAAAGGAAAATACTTTAAATCATTTATACATCAATTTTTTCTCCAATGACAGATTTTTTCAGTGGGAAAAAGATCAATTTATTTCTAAAAATCATATAAAAATTCTTACATATTATTATATGAAATCTCACAATACCTTATAAATATAGAAAGATCAACCGAAAACAGGGTGAAAACCGCAGTAAAATATAAGAAATAGAAAACCTATGAGTCTTCAAACTTAGCACAATTTTCACAGTAAAAATTTGCATGATCTAGACATCCGGAACTATGGCACGTTCTACAGATATAAAAGGTTTTTCTGTCTTCGAGGACATTTAAAACATATGGAACCTGTTTTCTGTCTCTTAGCCTGAGGTTTTTCAGGTGTTCTTGGTACATCCTGGCGTAAATTGCGACGAATTCGAGGGTTACTCTGCCTTACATTTTGATAGTCCTCTGTCAAAGACATACTACCTAACTGTTTCAGAAATGAATGTCTTTCTATGCCATAACCTTTGTGTTGGCTTTGTATATTACCTGTGCGTTCACACCGGCAGTATTGAGTAAAGAGTAAAACGTGTCATCGTCCACCGTCGGCTATTCCTTGCCACACTATAGTTCGTAGATAGTTCATCGAGTGTATCCCCCCTCAATTTGTCATATTATAGAATGCAATTATTTCTGGAAGTTACTTATTTACACTTTCCGGAATATACTCTTCAGTGTGAGTGTGTAGTGTAGAAAACAGAATTACATTTTTTTTTGGAGTATATGAAACAGCCGGTATTTCAGGTTGAAATGCAAAAAAGACAACTATACATTGCTCTATCTTTTGTTCCCAACAAATTTCGAGGAATCTGTCGTTAGTTCTTTTTTACCGTTCCTATAGAAGTACGATGGTAATTATCTAATAATTCTATTATGAGTGGATAGCTGCTAAACCAGTTGTCAAACATGATATTCCTTTTGGTACCTTTGACAGGGTCAACAGGTCGTTTTACCACGTCATAATGCGAATTGCTTTGTTCTTCCGGTTGCAGCGCTACGTCAAGCTCCATGTTTACGCAATAATAAGTTTTTGCATCAACAAGAGCAAAAACCTTTAGACCACATTTTGGTTTGTTAGGAATATACTGACGGAAAGAAACTCGACCTCGAAATGCTTCTAATTTCTCATCAATTGTGAGATACTCACTAGGAGCATAACAGTTTTGACAATTTTCAATAAGTCGGTCGTAAATGCCTCTAATTTCTGCTACTTTGACAATTACAGGTCGTTTAGGTCTAATTTGAATGTTATCAAAGCGCATGACTTGTAATAATATGTAAAATCGTTGGTTTGACATGGTGGTTCTAAATATGTAACTCTACTCCACTGTCATCTGTACACCAAAAATCACCGAGTCTGTTGCCTTTATACAATCTAGCCAAATACAGTAGGCCTAGTACTGCTTTCAACTCTGTTATATTCGTTGGTTTCACCAAATATTGGTGTCTAGCATCATATCACTATGATATTGTTGCTACTTTCACATTTGTATATTCTGTAATACTATTCAGCATCTCGTCTGTAAAAAATAAAGACCAAGCTTCCAGAACTACGCGAGCTCTTTTTGCAATATTTTTCACCCCGGGTAACGTGTTCTCACGTTTTTTCGATATGTCGTTTTAGACCATCTAGCATTATTTGCGTAAACAAAAAAATCTTCTTCTTCTTCTTCTGTCCTCTTCTCCTTCTCCTTTTTCTTGTACATGAATTTCATTGTTTGTTATTTCAAATAACGCAATTTCTCCTTCGCCGTCTGATTCATCATCGCCCTCCACTACAACATCAAATATCGCGTCAAAATCGTCCCCCGCTATTGCTGTTGTTGTTCCTGTTCGTATCCTACAAAAGGTGTATTGCAATTTTAGTAATTGTAAAACGTAATAATAGTCATGTATTACCTTCAAAACTAATTTCACAAATTGATAACAAATTTCACAAAATTCTAACGAATTTAGTGTACTGGGGTATAACACACCCCAACCGTCTTTGTTCACGTGTAACACACAATTGGCAGAGATGAGACATTCAATAGGTGCGTTATCGCATCTGACTAGACTTTGTACGAAGGTACTGAGCATGTGCAGACAATCAGAGACGGTGCCAAATAGTAATAAGCAAAGGAACTAAAGCTGGGGTCTCTTATACCCCACAACACTAACGAAGGGTTACGGGAACAAATATATACGATAGGAGACAATGGAAGGCTGCCCAAAGTCCAGAGACCAAAAGAACGATAATTTTTACTTCTACTAGCGGTACCTTCAACACAGTTCCTTAACGGAAACATGATAAAAACAATTGAAGATAATCTCACTTTCAGAATACCAATAAGTAGAATCAAGTAATCTGGCTTAATCATACTCCATACGGAAACTAAGCTTGGGTTCGAGAATGTGAATTGATTAGCTTGTTGGTCCTATTTTAATAAAAAATTATTTCGACGTAATTGAGTGTAGATCCTTTCTTGTCTTCGAAATAATCGATTTCTGATGAAATTGTCAAAAAGCTAGTTTAACATTCAAATATGGAAGCAATAACACCAAAGACAACGTCCTCGTCCTAACTTTTCTTTCGTTTAAAATATTATAAGACACCATCCGTTGTAATCCCACGGGTGGTAATAAACTGCAGCGGTTCCATATCAAAGCGACTTCGTCTAATAAATGAATGTTACGGCTAATTAATACATCAATTAAGAAAACTTTGTAACATGCGTGTTCTATTCTTCCTTTTTCATCTATCTTGTACTTCTTTTTCCATTCTAATTAATTCAGCTTTATTAAAACGAGAACTTTACAATCTAATTTGTGGAGGTAGGGTTGCGGCCGGTACTTGTATTTTAGATAATGTAATATTGAAAGATAACGATCCGGCGAAAGGAATAAAGCCGAGTGTACGAACGGGTATATATTAGAGAGGTACCGAAAATGCCGAAAAATAAAAATTGAACGGGGAAAAAATTGAGAACGAATTACAAATATGTCGGCGCCGTTGTCTTGAGGAAAGATATGTGACGCATCACCTGTCTGAGACTACTAAAAAAAATTAATTATACCTGCGACATATTAATCAGCGTTGTGGTTGTAATATTATCACCCTGCGAGGATCTGTGTTGTTATCAAGTGCCGATACGGCCGGCTGGCTTTATGCTTGTATTAAAAGGCGCTTAAGATGTAATTTAAAAAGTTAATTAATAATAAACGGAATTAGAATGCAAACGATGGGAAATTACCTGTTGACATATTAATATGCGTGTTATTAATATGAATTTCCCTAGTTTTGAACCTTGATTAATGGAGGTAAAACCTCCTAAATATCTTTCCGTTTGAGGAAGCTAAGCTTGATAAGTCTCAAACCTGCAAGTCTTCGTTGTTAGCACTTAGCTGGGAATCGTCGATATCAAATATCAATCGCACAATGAGTTAAAGTTGTTTCAAGATAATTTGTACCTTAATGGCAGCGCGCAACGGAACACTAATAACAATTTTCCATGGAGTGGAAACGTTGTAAGAACACACGTTTGCATATTATATTCACATTAAGCTGCCTACATACTTACACGATATTCGGTGAGAAAATTAATGGTGTCGGTGTATAAGGTAAGGCGGTTTGATATAAAGACCACCGACGACGTCACACTAATCAGCAAATCGAAACCTTCCCCATGCACATTCATTTGTTTCCGTTTCAGATTTCTATTCGAAACTAATAAGAAATGGTAAATGAACTAAGACGAAGTATTATTGCGTATGTATCTATATGGCTTGCTTGCATGCCTTTGTGTCCCCGAAACTAAGTGCCGTGTAATGTACTGGTTACTGTTTGACGATATTAAGTGAATAAATACGCACGAACACGAGTGCATACAGCTGTTACTAATTTCGCGCTATAACGCAGGGACATATAATCTACTACTGAGATGCCGATTGAAAACGAAACAATGGCTGTTTTACACTTTTTGATATCTGTTAGGCTTTGTTCACAGAAGATGTGAGGGTATTGTTGGGCCACACAATTAAATAATAATGCTTCGAAGTCGAAGACATGACAGCTATAGCCAAGATACCGTGGCTAGTTTGATAGAAAACTGTAAGTTCAGTTTTTTCAGTTAGATTTGGTAATTAGTATGATGCGGTCCACATGACCTTGTAGCTATAGATTATTGCAGAACGCTGGATTTCCGCGACACGTGGTCGAAGAGACCGGAGATTGTCGGAAGACGTTCGCTCCAGAAACACATAAAAGTTGACAAAAGTTGCTTGTGATGTTTGCTGATTATTTGTCGATAGATATCGATTAAAGCTGTTAAAATTCGTTAGAGAATTGACAAAAAGGTTGACAAAAGCCCTAAAGAGAATAAAAAAAAAGAATGAGGAAAAGGAACCTACTGGCCCACTATGCAGAGAATTTTCACCAAAACTGACTTGGATCGTCGAATAATACACGCACAATTGCGTCAATTAATTACACGCAATATTAACAATCGAGGGGGTTAAATCTATTAGTAGTAATGAAAGATGATTTTTCTAGGACATCTAAATTAAGATTCTTCCTCGAAAGAACTCTCGGTGCAAAATGGAAGTTAAAGAACGAAAACGCAGACGAAGTAGCACGCCGGTAAATGTTGGTAACACTGCTAACGCGGTAAAAATAGCTATTAGAATGTCAAGAATGAATCTGTCAGAAAGTAACCAAAACATTACAAACCAAATGTATATAATGGAGTTATTTCGAATCACAGGGGGTAGGAAACTATACAAACCAGGTAACGAGATACAATTTAAAACGAAACGCACACACAAAAGGCCGATAAAAGTATATCGAAGAATATATATGAATTTCAGACCCCTGGACTTATACAGCGTGTACGGTTGTCAGCGATAAGGGAGGCCGTATATAATGCCTGAGTTATATAGCGTATCCACGTCGAGTGACTGAGTTGGGACAGAGGTAGTTTATAGTCTATTTCACCTAAACTTCTTCTTCTTCTTACTATCTCCTAGAAATTCTTATATAACTATCCTTCTTTTGACGTAACAATGTTGCAAAATCATTCGGCAGGTTTTGCCTAGGGAATATTTTTATTTAGCGTTTGATATATACAACGAAGCTATACCTAATTTCTCTAGGTCAACACTCTAGGTACAGGCTTTTGAAAGACTGACTTTACATTTGAAAAAATTGGAAAAAGGTAATGTTAATGGACCGAGATGATATTATCAGATGGCGACATAAATATTTGCGTAACATAAAAAGATATCGCAGTGAAGGGAGAAACATATTGTATATTTACAGATGAATCGTGGATTAATGTTGGTCACTTTGTGCCCAAAGCATGGAGTGGCACAACTGTATAACTACCTCTCGACATGCATTCATTAATGACCTGAGTACTGGTTTATATCCACCAAAAGGTCGAGGGTAACGATATGCTCTTATTCATGCGGGTAATGAGAAAGGATTTGTTATTGCTGTCGAATATAATTTTGATGGACAATGCTCCTTATCATAGTCAGAAGCAAGAAAAAATGCCAACTACAGCCCCTAAGAAACAAGATATTTTAGACTGGCTATGTGAGAAAAGCATTCCCGCTGAGGAAGGATTACTAAAGCGAGATTTGCTACAAATTGTATCGGTACACAAGCATCATTTTAATAAGTATGTGCTTGATGAATCGGCTGCCAGGATGGGACATACAGTATTGCGTTTCTCACCCTATCATTGTGCGTTGAATTCTTTGGAAATGGTATGGACACAGGTCAAGAATTATATCAAGCAGTTCAGCAGCAAGTCTGATCGAAGAAAGATATAAACATGTGTCAAATTATATTGCCAAAATCATATTACACATGTAATGAATGGTATAGCAATTGCCTTCCTTATAACTGCTTTCTCACAATTTTATTATTTCAGTTGATAAAGAAATGTGGAGCTTAGATGAAATGCAAGACGATTCTAAAGAATTTATTATTCATCTTTTGGCTGACTCTTCTTGTGGTACTTCATCAGACACCCTCCTTCTTAATTCATGAGATCATTTATGAAAATAATTTTCAATTTGTCAATTTTGTCATACGTTTGAATTGTACCCAAACTGAAGGTAAATGTTTTGTATACGAAGGTAAAATTACGTTACTTAGCGATTTAAAGAAAAATGTTCATCAGAATTTGTTTTATTTATGTGCATTACCTCTCTTTGAATTAATATAGCTATCTGACATTTTGCAAGTACAGATTTCAAAAAGTTTTCTAACCTAAACGGGTAAGCATATATGAATTTTAAATGTCAAATTGAAAGATCAATCTGATGTATAACTTATAATAATAAAAAATAAAATAATCCTGCGGCTAGAAATCTGGCAACCTCTAGTATAATCGCCATAAGAGCAATACTTCGAAGTTGATATAGACTATACCTACTGTATTATTTGGTTTTGTTTTTAATTTTATTTTAGCTGCTAACAAACTTTGTTAGATTCGACTACTCTCTTTTTTATTATTTTTATTTTGACTCATATGGGAATAGATACCGTTGTTTTGTCAATTAGCGCCCAAATCAGAATCCCTGTAGTCTGCTAGGGATTGGCTACATTAAATCTCCTTTTTTTATTTTATATTTAATTCAAATTTTGTTAACTTTAGTGGTTGTAACTACTTTGTTAATAGAAATTTTAGGGAGAAATATTGGTAACCATTCTCAAGCTCGTCTTTTTTTTTGGATAAGAGCGAATGTAATTTGAACAAAATTGCTGCAGAATTTGAGAGCCCAAAACAGATGGTGTAGAGAAAGTAAGAAGTAGGTAGTTTAGTTTAAACCAGAACGAGATTTTTTAAAGCCATACTATTCACATCTTCAAGGTAAAGTATTGTCAGAACAAATTAGAAATAGAATAGAAATAGAAATATCTTTATTATTGTAATATTTTTTCAATACAACAAGGAAGAAAAAAAAAAGAAACAATCTCAAAGACGTACATTTGAAGTTAAGAATTCTTCTATATTGTATGGCGCAATCCCCCAGTAATAGTTTGTATAAATAGTTTTTAAATACAGATAAGTTCGCAACAGTTTTTATATGTTGTGGTAACTTATTTAAATTGTGGTAAATGGTAAATTGTTCTCACCTAAGGTGAGTCTGTGTTTGGGGTAGTGTAAGGGCCAGCAGCCTAACGGTAGCACAAACTGGATACTCGCAGATATTAATATTCACAACTTCTGAAAAAGTTTGAAATTTATTGTATTTGAAGAATATTACATTTGACTTATCATGGTTAATTTTAAGATTGCTAGTGATTAACCACTCCCCAATTGTGTTTAGATAAGTGCTGCCTAGATCTATAGCTTCATCTAGAGTACTTCCAGTTATTACAAAAGTAGTATCGTCCGCGTAATCGACTGTTAGAAAGATATTTAGAGCAGACGCAGGCTTTAGATTGTAAATTTCATTAAAGTATATAATGAAAAGTAAAGGACCCAATATGCTTCCTTGTGGTACACCTTTAGTTATTATTATGTTATCTGAAAAAGCAGCCTTATTTTTAATTCTGACATGCACCTTTTGTTGCCGATTATTTAAATATGAGGACAACCGGGCCAGAGTATTACCTCCTATTCCATAGTTAGCTTCTGTAAAAGTATTGAATGATCTATGCTATCAAATGCTTAAGTAACCATAAATTATTTGCTAGTTTTCCAAAGCAGTTAATATTTGTTTGTTATTTCAAAGAGTACAGTTTTCGTATTTTTGCCCTACATGATTCATATTACGCCATCAAAGGAATGTAAGACCACAGATGTCACCGAGTTTTGCAATTCTAAATGTTCCATATGTTTTTACACCGATTGTTGTAAAAGGTTAAACTATCTTAACCAGAACTATTTCATAATAATTAGTTATATTTCGACAAATATAACTTTAACAACACATCCAATGTTTCACAATGAGGAAGGCACAAAATCCTCTGTACGGCTATCCATATGTAAATACAACTCTGCTGCTACAGTTCGAGATCTAAATCTACAATATGATACCGTCAATAAATATGGTACATTACAGTTATTACGCTTTAGCGCAGACAATTTCCGTGTAGATGTCTCTGGCGATAGTCGTTTTTCAAAGCCTACTTATACCTCCCATATTACTTTCATATTTATAACTTCGTAGCGTAATAATAATACACAGACTAAAAAAGAGAAAATTTCTATACACAATACCAGGGCAAGAATACATATGTTATGCTGATGACATATTAATAAACAATACTCATACATACTGATGCGTTTTACAAGTTGCATTTACATTCGTCCATTGTGTTATATCCTATCCTCTTGATGCTTCGTTGCGCCAAGAACGTAAAAAATTGTCATGTTCGGACGCATTCAATAGAAGACGCAAACACAGTATATGTATCTCTCTCGTTAATTATAATAAACACGTTGGGTTTCGGGTATACACGTCTTATGTTTCGGTGGTACAACCCTTTATTCATTTAAAGTACAACGTTGGGCAGTTATTTGCATACAAAAAGTACTCCACCCCTTTTTTAACATTGTATATCCCTGCTTTAGTATGTATGTAGGTACAATCTTCGTTTGCGGTATTTTTACTCTTTAAATGTTGAAAGTAGAAGCTGTAATTTTTTGGTTTTGTTTAATTGGATGGATGTATACAGGCTGTCCCAGCAGTAAAAAGACGTAGTAGCAGCAATCGCAAGCCGATATGCTAGAAAAAGTAAATCCAAAGTATGAAGTCTTTATTCGTACGCAAACTGCAGAAAAAAATAATAAAGAATTCAACTGGTCTTACGCCGGGCCTGGATGAGCGCGGTACAAAGCGAACGAAGACTGGATACAGGCATGTATCACCATTTTACTTCTATGGAAAGAAAAATGCAGGTCTCTACACGAGGTTACTAAAAAGTAACTACTAACAATACTCCATAATAAAGATCAAATCATTAATTGATTTTTTTTCAGCAACAATTAAAATTAATTACGAGATAAATTTTTGTTTAATTTTTAACAGCGCAAAATAAAAATAAGTGAATAGCTTGATATTTACTGTAAAAATGCCACAATTACTAGAATCAGCTATTATAAACTACAAACTTAAGCGCAATCACTCCTATTGTTTCGAAAAACAACACCATTTGTTCTCCTTCACTGCCACCGTAAAAGTTAGCCAGCTTTGTAGAAAGCAATGGATCATCTAGGTGTGTTATTGATATTAGTTGAGCTACTACAGTTGCCGAAGCGCCTTATCAATAGATTGGCTGTTGGATTATGAATATGCACTTATATATGTTCATCATACTATTATAAATTGTTTGCACTGCATTCTTTAGTATCTCGACGAATATAAACATACATTCAGTCAGGTCCGTAATATAATTCTCTAATATAAAAATTTCCTACGAAAATTAATAAATTTATAAATTTTTCATTTCTTCGTTATTGTGGTATATTTAGGTGGGATCCTGCTCGGACACTACATATTTACTACTCCGCCTTTTTATTCCTGGGACATCCTGTATAACTGAAACTCTTAAAAAAGTAAGTTACTAAATACATACCGCGTTGGCTTCCAATATATCACCGCTGCGTATAAAAATAAATTATATTAGCTCGTTATAACATCTCTTTGACATTAATATCCTGATTTAAAATCAAAAACGTAAATAAACTGAAAATATCCGCCGACGGTTCAGCATCGTAAATATCGGTAATATAATCTAGATCCAACGCCGTAGAAATTCAAAATTATGATCCCAAAAATCGTCTCGAGAGCGAGAGACTTTTTTTCCTGCAGAGCGTAAATCAAAAATCAAACATACAAAAACAAATTTTCCATTAAATACGTCAGTATAGTTTACTCCCGCGGGTCCCGTCTTAATTATTCATTGGTGCTGTTGACTGATATATGTTATATGTGTATCTGTCTCCCACATGCTCACTGAAAAACGCATACGGAGCAACTATTGGATTACAAGAAAAATGTGGTGTCGGCACCACAATTTTAACAAAATAGTAAATATTTCGGGTGTAGTGTTTTCGTAACTGTTCTCTCGTATTTCTAGTTGGTCGTGATTAACGAGCATTAATATCGCTTTCATCATGATCTGGCACATTCCAGAATTAGTAATCGGAAACCAGGTTTTTTTTTGTAATAGAGTATACTTTGATGTGGGATTTTGTTGGCATCGATTAATAGCGGAAGTATATCTTTATCACATTTAAATTACTTATGTATAATAGCTATGCTGTGTAATATATCAGGGCAAAATGTTTTAGGTCAATTTGCTTAATATCATTTTGTCATTAGAGCGAATGTTTTAGTTTGAGTGTACCGCTCCGTACAAGATGACACAAAAAAAGCGGCAACTTTCACCATTGATGGAATTTATATTTTTTTAAAAATTGTGTCCTCTAGATGGCGTTCTGCTGTACGAGTACTTTCCTGAAATCTGTGTTAAGATTTCCGCTGCAAGGGCAAAAGCGACAGTGGTTGGCACTTTTGTTCTATCAGAGATCGTTCGGAACTCGCAATTTCGTTAGTTGTCAATTTACACCAAACAGGCCAAAGAAAGAGATACATAGTTGTGATATCTGCTCGGCAGTTACTAATGCAAACTGTAGTATTTAAACGTTTTCTATCCGAATTAAACAGAAATAGAGATATAAGCCAAAACTCATAGTGATTGGCAGATTGATGCCAGTACTTGGCATTTTATATACAGGCTGATTCATTTTTGATCCTCACCATTGCGATCTCGCTTATTATTGAAGATAGATGGTAGGTTAAAATTTCGCAAAGTTGCTAAATTTTGAGGTTATTATGATTCAGAAATGAAAGTAGATTTAGAACAAATGAAGTTCGCGTTACTTGAAAAAAACTGAAAAATCTCATTTTCTTATTTTGCTTGTAGCACTTCTAGTGGGTCTTGCAGAGGAAAACTAAGGACACATTCTCTAATTTTAAGTACGCCATTAGATAGAGGAGCAAAAGTGGCCTTGAGAACGTGTCTTTGGCTTTTCTCTGATCTGTAGTCGCTTTTGATAAAAACGTTTAAGTTAAAAACTGTCTACGAATTGCGTTATTGAAATACATACGTAGATATTAAATGTGCTATGATTGCATAAATGTGAAAATATGAATACTGTCAAGTATGTTAATACTAATAAAAGGTTGGGTTACTATACTGGTATGTAAATGAATAGAATATAATAGTGTTTCAGGCTTTGAATTTATATTGTAAAAGTTTATTTCGCGGTATGAATAATTCTAAAGAAGAACTTGTAGATATCTTTGAATTACGTGAAAGCGAAAAAAATTGCTTTCCTGCAAGCAGAATTTATGCTCAAAAATATCCTGACAAGAAACATCCAGATAAAAGATGTTTTAAGATGTTGAAAAGGTTCATAGGAATGGAAAGTGTGAAGTATAAAACAGCAAATAGATCAAAACTTGTAAGAACTAAGAGCAATGAATTATCGTTATTTTTTGATGGCAACAGAAAATCCCACTTTCAGCCAAAAGGAAATTAGTGGAGAAACAGAAAGCAATGGGACTTCCGTTCAAGGAATTTGGTAAAAGAATCACTTTCATATATAGTAGGAAATTCCTGCAGCCATCGCTTGCGTCTTTGTTTGGATGTATGGAATATATTTTAAAACTCTATTGTAGTGTATTTCCTTAGTTTTGTTTATGTTTTTCATTACTTTCATTCTGTTGTTAGTTACATATTTTGAATTGTACGATTTTAGCAAAAACGACTAGAAATAGTCATACATAATTTATGTAATTAACAAAATTTGTCCATAATTAAGATCTGCATCCGTTTATGTAAAAATATACATCTTTCGTCTGAATGTCTTTTGTCAGGATAGTTTTGAGCATAAATTGCGCATCATACAAAGGTCATAAATACAAGTTCTTTCTTAAAATAATTCATACCGTGAAATAGACTTAAATTATAAATTCAACGCTTGTTATTCTATTATATTCTATTCATTTACATATCACTATAGTAACCCAACTTTTTATTAGTATTAACATACCTACGTGGCGGTATTTATATTTTCACATTTTCACACAATGCATTTCGTATACATTTTTAAATTTTGCTTTCTTATCAAAAACTACTATAGATAGTCATAGGAACATATTAACAAAAATTGTTGACAATTATGATCGGCATCTGTTTATGCAAAAATATACAGGGTGTCCAATTTAAAAAACATCTAAAAAAGTTTCCGAAATTGGATCATGAATTTTTTTTGCCTAAATTATGCATCTGTGCCTTGATAAAAGAATTCCCAACTATTTCATTGTTAAACAGCGCATTTGTGGCAGTACCTACTGATTTTTTTAATGGCGCCATGTAAATATCGATTTTTTAACAAAAATATTAATTTCCACCAAACAAACGCATCAAATAAAAAAACAAAATAGGTACGTATAGACAATAGGCAGTGGCATCCAAAAATTTAAAAATATACACAATGTTCTAATTAAAAAAATATAGGTATGTGATTATGCCGATTATTTTTCGAACACCCTTTATATTCCAAAATAATTTTCAGACATACTCCTTAATGTCTAGTTTCACAGTATGTTTCAGAAAATCGTATCATTTGAATAGCAAATGACAAAGACCGGAGTTCAGTTGCAGGACCCTGTATATCAGGAAGCATAAAGTGAGTGGCATTTTTTCTCATTATTCTCTTTTAATTGTTAAAATTTTTTAATGGTTCACGTCTATTAATATCTTGACTTCTATTTCCGACGATATAAAATTTAAGGAGTAGTATTCTTCGAACTAACGATCATACAAATAACTACAATGAAATACAATTGATTTGCTTCATTTGCTTACGATCTATGATGAGTTGAATTTCAGAAACAATACCGAATAAAACGTAAAGAACCCTAAAAATTTATAGTAATTTTGCGATTAAAATGTTGGTTAACTTGAAATTTTCACGTACTTTGACAAATTTATCGAAGATTGTCGAAGCACAATTCTGTAGCATAAGCGAAGTTGATATAGTACAACATATATGATTCTATTTCAAACGATAGAATTCTGCTTTAAAGGGTTCCACTACAGGTTCGTCCGACATGAGAGGGACCTCCCCTAAGTACCCAAGTACGAGCTTTTATCCTAACGCATCCTAGTTTCTGAGAAAATGAACCTTGAATGAACGCGCTAAGTACATTCCTTTATATCGATAATGTTAGTTCATCAACAACCAAGCGTTCGTAGCACAGTGAATGGGACCTACGCCTGCCACGCTGGTGGCTGGTGTTCGATTCCTGCCAGTGTATTTTTTTTATCTTATTGTGCGCAATTTTAACAGTTATACTTCATGCGAATTATTCATAAATTTTATTTTTTGCTGTGCTAATTTTATTATTAAATAAATCGGAAGCAAATCTGCATTATGACGTGGATTTATTATTTTTATTTATTTATTTGGACGGCAGATAAAAAACGAACTGCAGGTAATGGACCGCAGGACAAGCCCGAATATTCAAAATTCTAAATAGACATCATAATGCAGATTAGCTTCCAATTTATTTAATAATAAAATTACTGCGGCGAAAAATATCATTTATGAATAATTTATATGAAAGATAATAATTGTTAATATTGTGCACAATAAATATAATAATAAAAAATGCACTGCCAGAAATCGAACTAAGCCACCAGCGTGGCAGGCGTAGATATTATCCACTGTGCTACGAACGCTTGGTTGTTGAAAATCGAACATTATCGATATAAAAATGGAATGAACGCGCTAAACATCGATGATTTTCTCAGAAACTAGAGCACGTAAAAAGATCGTACTTAGGTACTCAGGGAAGGTCACTCTATAACATAGTTGAGATCATTAAAATCCGTGTTGGATAATCCTGGTGATCCCCTTCTCAACTAGGACACCGTAAGTTTCATCCCGAATTCTCTGTTTTAAATCACCCATGGTTCTTGGTCGAGTAGTGTGGACTTTACTCTTGAGGTAGCCTCACACGAAAAAATCACAAACGGATAAATGTCACTACCTAGACGGCCAGGAAATGTTACCGAATCTTGAGATCACAAGGTTACAGAACAATTATCACACAGCTTCCAATGATTGCCATCCAATGTGTGACGTCGGTCCATCCTGTTGAAAGCACGTTTCTTGAATGTGCGGAAAGTTGTTCAATTCAGGTGTAACGAAAGTTTGTGACAGCTGCACGTAACGATCCGCAGTGACAGTCATTGGCCCATCTGACATTCACAACTTGTAATCGTTTTTCTTCAGTTGATGCACTATCTGTGGCTTATACGGATGAAATTTTACATGAAGTATTCTGGGAATACTCTTGCAGGACAGCAATTGCAGATGCTTGCTCACTAATTGAACGCCGAGGGCTTCCTACGATAAACTCGCGTATAACACCAATATTTCATGAAGTATGAACATTTCTTGGTTGTCCTTCAAGGCAGATTCTGTCTCTGCAAACTTATAAATCCAGCCTTTTGCGCGTGTTTAGATGGAACGGCACCATGGCGTCCTAAATTTCTCGTCTAAACTCAATAGCACCACAGTACCAATACCACCACCGCACCACCTTGTATACCTATGTACCACTGTCTACAGTAATGCAAACACATCTATATATTATCTTTTTCTAGAACAGTATTCACTTAAATGAGTGGAGTTCCATATTGTAGTAATTATATATATTTATAACATCAAACAAATCATAGAATCTACAAAAATTTACCAATTTGATAAAAATTTAAGTCCTCATGTTTGGATTTACTTTAAAATACTGTTGGACGACACATTTGACAAGCTGGAAGTTAGTATCACATTCGTCACTACCAGTTACGCTAGCGCATGCTCCAAAATCCACAGAAACTACAGTTGCATCTATAGCTTTGACTTCTACCTCGTTAACCTTACCATTCTGTACCAAATTTGCTTTCTTTACAACGCAGGAAGTAAGGCACTTGCTATTACCATCAATGTCCCCATTAGCTACGATAACGGTTTTCAACGAAGTTAGCTGTGGAATACCAAAATGAAATTCTTCCACACATTGCTCGATACTTTTGGAAATTTCTTCTGTAGTAGTGGAACTCTGAAATTGTTACAATGCATTTTATAGTTTTTCGGTAAGAGATGATACTTACTCCTAGTGATAAAAATATCGAAAAGTATGTGATAGCAGGAATGTATTTCATCCTGAGGTTGTTGATGTTGGACTAATGCTGTATGGTATTAACCCGAAAATACTTATATAGTTCTCGTATGGCTGACTAATTGAATTATTTAGTTTATTTCGCAAGCGGATATCCGGTATTTTTGAATTACATATTTTAGTACATATTTTATACAATGAAGTGTAACTTTGAGTGAATTTTTAATGAGTTGGGTAAGTAATAACCTTAGTTAGATAGAATCAATGTCATATTTAATAAAATTCGTCCATTGTAAATCCAAATATGTACATATATAAACAATTTTCATCTACGTTGTGTTTGGTATTTTGTGAAGCAGTATTGATTTTTATTAATTTCGCAATGTTTTTTGAAATTTTTCTGGTATCTTTTGCATCCAGCGGTAAATTAATCATATATATCATATACCAATCGAGAAGATTTGACAATGACCTCAACATCGTCTCAATAGTTATGATGATGTTCTGCCATTTGCTCAGTCCTTGGCATCGCCTTTAATATACCTCTATTGTTAATATATCATTTACTGAAGGTTGTTTTCCAGATTTATTAAAAGTCAATAAAATTAAGCGTGTATTGAAATAGAGGGAGAAGTGCCTTGCCTAAAATTATCGCTTTTTAAAATAATTGCTTTTTGGAAAAATTGCATAACTTCCTCGACAAATTCTCTTGAATTTCTAATGTTCAGCATGGATTTACTAGAAATAAAAGCACAGATACTGCTCTTAAGGCCTTTTATGAAAGCGTTGTTCGACATGTTGATAGTGGTGAGTGCCCTGTTGGAATCTTTTGTGAACTGAGTCGGGCTTTTGATTGTGTCAATCATGACGTATTGTTTAAAAGACTCCATGATATAGGAATTCGAGGTATACCTCTTTAATGGATCAGAAGCTTTTTATGCAGGAGATCTCAATATGTTCACCTTTCTAGTTGTATAAATAATAAACTTGTTCATATTAAATCTAATAGTATAACTTGCAACATGGGCCTGCGGCAGGGATCTGTTATTGGACTCTTGCTATTTATAATTTATATTAATAATATTGGTCTAAATGTTAAAGATGCTTCGCCTAGGTTATACGCCGATAATATTACCCCGCTCGCATCGCATGCAGACACCAACCGTCTAACAATAAGTGGAAAATGTAACACTATCATGGCTGACCTAGTATCTTACTTAAATAATAGTACTTTAAAGTTGAATGAGACTAAAACATATTATATGAGGTTTTATCAATATCAAAACAGAAATGATATTAATTTGAATACCTATATCTGTAAATAATTCTATCTTAACTACCGCTCATGAATTGAAATTTCCTGGTCTTTACTTTGATAGTAATCTCAATTGGAAATGCCACTATGCTCATGTTATTGGTAAATTAAATTCCTGTTTTGTGGACTGCGGCAGACGTTAACAGTCCCTCAACTGGTTTGTATTTACCATTCCTATGTTGGGTCTCGTATTAGATACGGAATAACTCTTTGGGGTAATTCTACCATGGCTAGTGATGTTCTGCTAGCCCAAAAGAGAGTGATTAGAGCTATTCTTGGAATCCCTCCTACAACTTCCTGTATCAAATCTGAAGATAATTACGTTATATAATACTATATACTAAATTTAAAAATAAACATACATAAGTTCAATTTAAATTGTGATATTCATTTTTATGAAACTCGCAATAAGGATAGTTTTACGGCCCCATATTGTAGGTTAAAAGTTACCCAGAATGCTTCAAATTATTTAGGGTTTAAAATTTTTAATGCTTTGCCTGTGTCAATTAAGAATTTACGACAAATATTGCATTTTAAACGAGAATTAAGAAATTTTTTACAAACTAATGTATTTTATAATTTGTATGAGTTTCTTTACTTTGTTTAATTCATTTTAACTTCTGTATTTTGAGATAAATTGTACGTTTAAGTTTAGGTTTGTTTTTGACGTCTTTTATACAATTACTGTAATTGTCTCTGAAATAAATTGTATTATTATTATTATTAACATTATTATTAATTGTATTTAGATTTAGAAGGCAGACTTGCTAGTATTACTAACATTTAGGACAACTAATAGAGGCAGTAGTTTCCATGTGACAAACTTCGACAAACTGTGTTTGTTGAGATTTTGTGGCAAACTGGAAAGAGATAACAAGACATACTGTACAATGCTATAAAATGCGAATGGCTTTCCTAAAAATTTTCTATTACAACACCGTTACTTTGTTCTACTCTAGGTTGCACATGGCAGAAAATAAATCTACTAAATTTGCAAACTTACCTATTCCTGAAATAGGAAGAGTGTGAAGAAAATATTGAGAAAACACAATAATTGTATATGTGTGCAAAAGAAAAAAAGAGAGATATATAAAAGGTCTTGAACTGAACCATGCCTAGTGTCACACTTGTGACATCTACATTCACGAAATGGAACTTCGTTACTCATATTTCTCCAACTAATATGAGCAATTACAATCGAATGAGTAGTGCTCTTAGAGACAGTTTCCCAAAGACCCTCACACTAGTGCTGCTGAATATTTGCATTTTTGTGCCTCCCTTGTGATCTTCAGCAGACCTTGAGAAACATTTTGAAGTATGACGTGTATGGCTGTGTATTTAAGACCTGTTATATCCTTAATAGAATTCAGAATAAGCAATACACCGGCGGCTTACAATATGCTGAGGAAGCTGTGCGCTTCGAAAGACACGACAACCAAAAACTAAATTGAGATTTAATACAAATGTCAAAAGCGTATTGCTATGTGAATCATGGGTTTTAAACAAAGGAGTCATGCAAAAAATACAAGTTTTCATTAATAAATGTTTAAGAAGAATTATGGAAATCCACTGGCCCACCATAATTCCAAAGGCAGAACTGTGGAATAAGAGTACAAAAGGAAAAAGACGCAGAGATCGCCCCTATACAATCCAGAAAAGAAATACGCAATCAGAATACGACTGAATAAACCTGGAACGAACTCATGGATACAATATGCGAATCAAAAGCTATAGAAGTGTGTAGCGTTAGGCTGACGACATAACATTTATTACAATTGTCAATAACATCCTCGGATGGCCCATACTTCTCGAGAAGGAAACGGGAGCAACACTACTACCTCCTTGATAAGACTGCAAGGCAGGTTGATCAAGATTCCGCAGTATCTTTGGAATTGGGACAGCAACGCGGACTAGAACAAGCGCAACTGCCACTAAAGTAAAGAGTGTTTTCCATACAAAAAATATCAAGTTTAGGTCGGTAATAGTACATATATGTAGTTAAGACTCTTCACTATTTTTCTTCCTGGATTTTTAAGGTAAGATTGAAGCCAATCTTCTCGTTGGATTGCAGATTTACAAATAACAGAACCTAGACTGTGATAAAAACTCTGAGAACCTCTATTGTAAGGAGAAAGTAATCTGGAGAAGTGTTGTTGTAGTTGTTTATTGGGCAGTGATAAAGCTGATAAAAGCTACAGAAAGTTGAGTTGCGGAAAATCTTCAAAATGTTTAATGATTGTACTCAGAAATTCACAAAAAAAGTAATGCAAACTCAGCAACTGGAAGTAGGATACCTAGATCATGATGATATATTTAGAGGTTGATTCTAAAAGTCGTTTGCAAAAATTTAGTAGCTACTTTGATATAAATTTAGCCAAAAACTAAATCGAAGAATGTTTTTGTTTTACAAACCTGTGAACTTCAAATTATTGTTGCTTCAATTAGAGTCGGAAGCTGTCTTGGAAAGCGAGGCCTGACATTGTTTACCAAAAGAAATAACTTAGTTGGTGGCCACTTGGCATCTTGGCATCCAGTTTCCAAACCAGTTCAAACATTGTCAACTTAATTTTTCTGACATCATAGTGTTAGGGTGTTACTTACCACCCCAGACCACAAAATCCAAAAACTAACCACTGACAGTGGGTTTAAAAAATAGAGTCATAGGAAGAGCATATACATTATTATTTAAATAGAATTTTAAAATCCACTTATTTACATTAGAACATACATAAGTAAATATGTATTGCATTTCTTATTCTGGACCTGTTTCAGCATGCTTTAGTGCTACGTTACGGAGGGTGTATGAGGGCATCGTTGAATGGTCATCGGCAAACTGCATAGTACTAGAGAGCATGGTTTTGGTTATCTGTGCTACATCTTCATTATATGATTCAAGCCCCATTCCTTCCACTTGGATGCCTCATCATAATTCTAGCTTTTATTTTCTAATTTCGCAATGGTTGTGTTGTGTTTTGATATATTTTGTAGTAAAGAACCAAGTCTTCACGAATAATCGCAACAAAATCTGTTTTGTCTTAAGAAAGCAAAGTGTTTGTCAACTACAAGATCTACAAAAAATTACCAAACAACGAATTCAAAGCCATAAGCAACATAAAACTATTTAGTAGAGCCTCACGTCCGGATGTACTTTCGAATATTCTTGAACAGCACATTTAACAAGTTGGAAGTTGGTATCACATTCGTCACTACCTGTTACGTTAGCGCATGGTTCAAAATCAACAGAAGCTATGCTTGGATCTAAACCCTTGATCTCTATTTCGTTGAGTTTACCATCCTGTATCAAATTGGCTGCCTTCACGACGCAAGCAGTAAAACATTTGCTGTTGTCATCAATTTCCCCATTAGATACGATAGCTTTTCCCAATACCTGGGCTTGTTTGTTATCGATATTAAATTCTTCTGCACATTTTTTGGTATGCGCGGAAAGTTGTTTGTTAGTAATGCAATTCTGAAATAATCAAAACGGTTTGTGTTTTTTAGTTCGAAAAGAAAAGATACATACCCCGATTAATAAAAATGACGTAAAGTACACGAAGACAGAGACGTATTTCATCTTGACGTTAACGATGGTAGATTATTGCTGTTTAGTGTTAAATCGGGAATGCTTATATAGCTTTCAATTGAATGGTTCGTTATATTATTTGCATTTTATTTGGCAAACGGATATCCGCTATTACTCAGTGATGTATTTTTGTCCACATTTACAATGATGTGTAACATTGAGTAATATCTTTAGAATGTACAATTAGATACGATGTTCGTCTAACCAATTGTTTAAATTGATCTTTGTAATCATTGTCTTACAGACATTAAAGAAAGACAACATTCTTTAATTAGTAAAGCTTCTATTGTATTTAAATCATTAACGAGAACATTTCAGATTCATCCAATAACAGAAGTACAAATTAGCTTAAATCAGATTTAAATTTAACTTTGAAAACTGCTGCATAGCACACTTAGTAATTTGGAAGTTTGTGTCACATTCGTCGCTGCCTGTCACACCTTGACACGGTCCAAGATCCACGGAAGCAGCAGCCGCATCAACACTCTTAGCTACTTCTTCGTTGATTTTACCATTTTGTACAACATTCGTTTTTTT
>ML217314.1:0-11866 GCA_004785975.1 Popillia japonica
TGCCGGATAAAATACATGTATTTCGTACATACGACAGCAAGCGGGGTTGCCAATATAATTTAACGCGGCATCATAACTATGACATTACTTAATGACACAAATGACATTTAATAAAAAATCGTTTATTCACACGGACAATTTTCTTTCATTTTGAGTTACTAGCACTGTGTAAGATGTTATACATTAAGGAAGAAAGAATTCAAATAATTAAATGGTACTATTCAGGTAGTACAGCACAAGAAGTAATTGGTCGCTTCATATTTTCATTTGAAAATAGACCCGTCCCTGCCGTTCAAACAGTTTTGAACATTGTTCATAAATTCGAATCTATTGGATGTATTACGGACTCCCATGCATTGAGAAGAGCAAAGGATGTCGTATACGGATATTGAGTGAGGAAAGGGAACGACGGGAAGTTAATGTATGTAGTGCTGTTTCAAAATTAACCATGCTCATCACAGCAAATATCCGAACAGGTTGATATCCCAGCGCGTACTGTTAGAAAGATTTTGAATAGGCAAGGGTATCGTACCTACAGTATATGCAAAAACGCCAAGAAATTTTCGCTGAAGATCAAGTAAGGCGTATTAACTTTTGTGAAAGTGTAATGGCACGAGTCGTCGAAAATAATAATTTTATACGAAACATTTTATTTGCGGACGAATCTGCGTTCTATTTCATTTATATTTTTATTGATGGTACAGTTACAGCTGCTAGATATTTGCAACTGCTGGAAACTAACATCATTCCTGCCGTTCGTGCGCTCAATGTTAACATTGATGAGATTTGCTTTCAACAGGATAACTGCCCAGCTCACACTGCTTGGTTATTGTCAAGAGCGAGCAGGCGGTTTATTTGAACATTTACTCCATTAATATTTCTATAAAAAATGTTAGTTTAATTTTAATACGGTAGTTTAATTTTGTAATTTAATTTTTCAAGAATATATTAGTTTAATTATCTAGTGATCTTCTTTTTACATTAATACCATTGCTTACACAGAATTATTCCAATTTTATTAAAATGTTGATATATCTAAACTGATTATTGTGTTTTGTTTGTATTTTGTCACTTCTTTCCAGTGTGATAAAATATTGCCGTTAACAAAAGCGCTATATGGAAAGCATTAAATGCACTCGTAACGTTTACATGATGTTTACTGACGTTTGCCTAGCCGAACCATGGTTTCATCTAAACCATGCGCAACAACAAAATGTTTAATGTTTACATTATGTTAGCGCATTGTCTATATTTTAAGTTTATAAGTCGATACCAGAAAAAATGTGTCATATAGATAAGGCAACACTGTGCGCGTTTTCTATTGATAGCCGCATTCCAGATCTGCTCAGACCACCGCTGTATATTAATATTATTATTATAATATATATTGTTTATAAATCATCTCATATTAGAACATGGTTTTTGCTGTATGCACAGAAAGTGAGTGGTTGCAAAATCAAGGTTAGGGATGCTAATAGATTTTTATCAAGAACCAACGCAACACACATAACAATGTAGTCCCAATCTGTCTGCACGATGTACAAATAAATAGAGCAGTTATGGAACAGAATTCTGAAGATTGTTGATGATTATTGTTGAACGTTTCGATTCTGTCGTAATCTAAACATACACGAGAGATACCGTCGGTCATTAACACGGTAACCTTGATGAACGGTCGGTTTCTGACACAAAAGGAACCAGAGATGCTCAGTTTGAATGCTAAATCCGGCAATTGAGGCGCACCAGATTAGTTTCGGCTCTTCAGTTGAGTACTATTCGTTGTTGAGAAATAATTGATAACGCAATGTTACTTACGGCGAGGTCGTTGTACCTTGTAGAGTAGACTCAAATAGAGAAGTACATAGCTCGTCATCATTAGCTGCGCGAGCAAAATGTACTAGTAGCGTCGGTAGTTTAATCAAATAAAGGTGCTGAAAATGGTAAAGATAGAACGAAAAGTTTCATGAATATGAACTAATGGAAAGTAATAAATTTCCTTTTTCTCGTAGCGATAGTAACGCTAACGTGTCTTAGGTGACAGATTACAATAACCACAACGTCAACAACTACGATAATCACAACAATTAGCGACGCTACTATTTTATGGCACGCTACTGAGGTTTCAGCTGATACCCTTCCACCCCTATTTTTCAAATACCGCGTAATAATGGACTCGACCGACGAAAATTATTCCTTTGTGCCGATGACGGCATATGTACTTCTCTATTTGTGTCTACTCTACCAGGGACAATAAAAATACATTTACACAAAGTATAAGCACAACAAGAACTGCAGTGGTAGTCCGACAAAGCAATACAGCTTTAGAGGCCATTAGAGTTTGCTCCCGCCACAGAAAAAAAGGAAAGGCTGTTTAAACTAGCATAATTTTATCAGAAGATAGAATCCACTAATAATCCAACGTTTCTTACAATTGCTGCATATATTTATCATTTTTTCCGAATCGTATTTAATAAATACTTGTTTACTACTTTGAATGTAATGTATATTTACTTTTAGGTTTACGCACCAATTACCATCTGTCAGCTACAGCGTCAACACTCACAACTACAGCAGAGAATACTTATCCATCTCGGAAATATACAATTACATACCAAAGTCTCACTTAGATATTATAAGACAATGTAAAGCGAATAGTAGCGAGAAGTAAGTACAATTCCTGTAGAATTACTGAACTACTGTTATTTTGTTTAAGGTTGAGAGAAAATGTATCTATAAAGTGCGCTAGAAAGTGGTATCCTAAACAAGCCCTAAGCAATATTACTGAAGGATGTGAACTTCTAGAGAAATCAATAGGTTTATCTATATTACAAAGCTATATGGACGAAGAGGAAGAAGATGAAAGAAATGACAATAACCTTCTAAATAGTACTGAAACGAATGAAACCAAAATGGAGTTGCAGAATAAAAATGAATTCAGAGTAAGTTTGCAGTCGACAAATTATAGTTCCATGGGAGATGGTAATAGCAAATTTTCTGAAAATGAAGAGTTAAATAATGTTGAAGGGGAGGATATCAGTCTCCAGAATGAAAATTCGTCTAAAAAGAAGCAGTCTAAAACCAAAGAAGAAAAGACTAAAAAGTATAAGAAAGATAAAAAAGAAAAAAAGGAAATGCGGAAAGGAAAACGCAAGAAAGTCAAGCAAGAAAAGGACATAAAAGAGAGTAAAAGAAAGAAAAATAAAACTAATAAAATTGATAAGAAAATTTCTGATTCAAAAAAAGAAAACAAGAGTAAAAAGAAAGATAGTATTAAGTTAGAAAAAAAAAATGAAATTGATGAAAAGAAGAAACATAAAGAACATAAAGAGAGAGAAATAGTTAAAACTGGAAAAGAGAGTTATATTGAAAGCGTACCTCAAATAGAGATAAAGAAGGAGAAGGTAGATGAAAAAAATAGTAAAAAAGATAGCAAAGAGCTCAAAAAAGATGATAAAACTGAGGATAGAAAGGACTTTAAAAAAGATGAACAAAAGACAGAGAAGAAAAATGATAAAAAATACGAAAAAAAGAAAATTAGAAATAGCACTGTTACTTCATCTGTTCCGTTGTATTACGACGAATTTGAAAGTATAAGGGGAAGATCGCCTTCAAAAGAAAAACCGGTTATAGTCGAAAAAGTGACTCATCAGAAATCTATCGACTCAACTCACGAAGTAAAGAAAACTGATGATAGCAAATTTTCAAAGCATAGCTCTAGTAGAAAGCAAAATAAAGCCATTGACAAATTTAAACGAATCCAGGTAATTGATGACAATAAGAGAAATAATATAATTGACGATGTTAAGCAGGTAGATTCGAAACAGGGTCTGAAACACGATGATAATGGAGGTAAAAAAGTGAAATCCGATGCTAAGATGGGGAAACAAGATAGTAAAATGAAGGAACCAGAGAAGATGAAAGATGATTGTCTGTTTAAAATACAACCGTTACATCAAGAAGAAGAGTTAGGAACACCCGATACCGAGGAATACCATTCTCATTGGGAGAGTGACGAGGACGTTTCAAATGTTATATCTTATTCACCTCTCCTTCCGCGAAAACTTGATACTTCTTGGGAAAGTGATGAGGACGTGAATCCTGATAAAATGCTGCTTCATGATCGATATCCGGAAATGTTGAGAAATAAAGAACGTTCGCCAGAAAGGCGTACTAGAAAATATTTTGAAGGCGAACGATCATTAGAAATGCCGTTAAACATTGTCAATTTAAGTCGAAACGAATCCAGAAAGTCGGGTAAATTTTTAGATTATCCTGATCGAAAGTTTTTGAATACTGATGCACGATTACGTTTCGAGGAAGATAGTTGGGAACGTGGAGAATTTCTAAAGATATGTAATGATATAGAAAATGAAAAATTAAGACACGAAAGAAAAACTTTAAGCGAGGAAAGAAGACTTTTAGAATTAGAGAAGCGAAAATTAGCAGAAAAGTTAGAGAAAAGGTCACTTAATTGCGATATTTTTAATAATTTAGAAGATAGTATTGTTAAGGAAGTTACGTATGAAAAGATTCATGACGGAATTGATGAAGTTTATTTAAAGTCCACTGATTATATTTATGATAAGAGAAAATCGCATAAAGATCATGGAGCAAAAAAGACATCCGAACATAAAAATAGAAAAAGAACTCATTCCATTGAGGATCATAAACGAGCAATAGAAGAGGATAGCAAACATTGCAACCAAAGCGATTCTAAAAAGTTTAAGTATGATAAACTAGATAATATTGATGCGAAATATGAAAATGAATCTTTATTGAAATACGAAATTGATGATAATGTCTCGAAGAACATCGAAGAAGAAAAAGTATTTCTTTTGAACTCAAAGGATGATTACAAACCAATTGATATAGTAGATGTAAAAAAAAGTAGTAAGTCTACCAAAGACAATCGAGATCAATCTGACACTATAAAAAAGTCAGATAAAAAATCTGATACAACAATCGAGAAAGTTCATTCTTATATATTGTCAGATGTTTCAGAGAGAACTTGCGACAGTTTACTAACATCAGATACTAAAACAACAAGTAAAAGTGATATTTTGGAGAACGAATATGAAGAATTTTTAAAAGCTGTCACATCAGATATTTCAAAATCAGAAAATAAATCTAAAGAACGTAAGTTGGCGCAGAAGAAGCGAGAAAATAAGAAGAAATCTAGAAGAAGACGAAAATACAGTACTAGTTCAAGTAGCAGTAGTAGTTCAGATTCAGATGATAGTGATTCATCGTCAAGTAGTAGCAGTTCAAGCAGTTACTCGAGTAGCAGCACTTCTTCTTACGAAAGACAGAAAAAACGGCGTAAATTGAAAGCAAAACGAAAGAAACAGCAAGGTAAGCATTATCAGATTTTGCATTATATTACCAGTGCAAGATGTATGGTTATTGGTTACAAGATTGTTGTTGAGATTGAAACTAAGATTATGAAAACGCTATTAAAACCTCTTGTGCAATTTATTATTGCTTTAATGCTCTTTTGCTAAGTATATATGCTTTCGGTACAGAAAGCTCACAGCATTTAATTTAAAACCAAATAAAATCTGAGGAATTTTGTTTGTGTACTTTACGGTGTTGGGTGCGGTGAAAATGTTTTCAAAGTGTTTAAATATAAGAAATATTACAGAACATAGTAATGGCATTTTATTAAGTGCATAAAATTTAGTTTAAACAAAAATTGCGAAACAAATGAAATGTTACAGATGCGCGATGTAAACAACTCTACACTGTTAGAATGAGACTGCAAGCTATTAAAACAGATAAAAGTTGGCCAAAAGCAGTATGTATCTATATAGAAATGAGCGTTAGATAGAAATACTTCAGAGTTAGCGAAAAAATACCGGGTATCGTGAAAGAAACTCAATTTGTGGTGTATTCAGAGAAGCAATTCGCGGTGGATCTGTGGATTTGCTTAATTTTAATAAGGTACGTTTTGTTATTTATTTCGTATTCATTGCAACTTTTATTCTATTTATCGTAGTAAAAATAATTAAAATGAAAATTTCACGTTTTAATCTATTCCAGCTTGTTCCACAACTGGGCTGCAGTTATTGCAGCAATAGAATAAATTGTGTTATATCGGAATTCATAACGAAGTTGGATATATTAAAGGCTTTTAAGTACCAGCAATTAAATACCAGTACTGTTCATTGATTGGATGTCGCAGAATGTTGTGTTTAATAAGATGAGCGTGTTATTACGAAAGTTTGAAGAATGAATACGAATTACACTACTTCTTTTTTTCATCATCGAATTGCTGTCCTTCTAGTCGACGAAAGTATTAGCGTTTCAATACCGGTGTTGTGTATCGAAACAAGTGAAACAATGTCCAATTATTTCTACGAAATAGAGATTAAAGCAGAATATATTGTTTTATTTAAAATCCTTGTAAATCATATTAGAAATTGTTGTATTTAATTCTTTCCCTGGGGATATGCTTTCTATATAATTTGTACCAGATTTAAAAATATACGGTTTAAAGTTCAATTTTTAGTATACACTAGAGAAACGTAATGCCGTGAATATAATACAACGAAGAAATCGGCTTTATTAATGCTTGGATCGAAAACACCCAAAATATATTTAAAGCTTTTTTGAATCGAAAAACTTTATCCTTATTGTATCAATAGGTTTCGTTTCTGTATTCCGTTTATAATTTGAAGAATAGACAATAGGGTACTGTCACTACGATATGTTTATCTTTTGAGAAAATTTATGGAAACTAGCTAGAATAGACTACTACTACCAGAACATCCACTTATATAATTAGGATAGTTTCTGCAAGTTAAATTTGTAAATTTATATAAACTTGCAATATTAGAATGAAATAATAGAGACATTGAAATTAAAAGAAATACACTGTCCACATTTAAACAGCCTCGAGGAGGTGTACAGATGCACTTTTCAAGAATGATCTGCTCTATTATGAAATTCAAAATAGTATTTCCAAAATTACGTGAAAAGGATGTCACAAGTGATGTATATATAGTGAGACAAATAAATACACAAATCCGTTTCTATATGTCTCAGTACTGTGTAAGGATATACATTATGCTCATATAGGCACAAATTAAAGTTAAGAATTATCAGATATATTCTATAGACACCAAATAATAATTTTATCTGTATCCGATAACCATATCATTTATGTGTTTTTCTAATTGGAAAACGTATTATTATTATTGTTAGTATTTAATCCTACTAATTAACATTTTAATTTAAGGTAAAGAGAAGATAGTAAAGATAGAAATGACTCATTCAATAGTAAAGGATCTAGATGACTTACAACCATTTCCCATTTCCAAAACGCCGATTATTCAAATAAAACAAGAACAAGAAGATCCTGATTATTCTAAAGTACCAATAGTTACTTTGGTAACGAGAGAGCTGGATAACGCTGTTCCGTTACCTGTACCTTCGCCTGCAATTGTTCCACCGCCATACTTAAATCTTTTGCCTATTAAACAAGAAAAACCTGATAGTAGTATAAGTACCAAGGCTGATTCAACTACTTCACCGATTAAGAAACCTCCATTGATTCCTACCAAGTTTATTACTCCAGTACCTAGAAAAGAAAGTAATGTAATTAGCGCGTCATGTATTTTGGATATACCAAAAAAAGTTGACGCAATATTAATTAAATCATGTACCAAGGAGGATACACGACAATCACCATCTGGCAATAGCTCTCCATTTACTTCATTAATTGCTAGTAAACGCTCCTGTTTCAATGACAGTACAAATGATTTAGATATTCAGGAGTTTACAGAGTATTTAGCTAAAAAATCTAAAATTGATGAGATGAGAAGTTGCAAAGCGGAATTTCCGACTGAACAAGCCGCAAAGGCGAATCAGGAAGATGCGCCCGCAGAAAGAAAGGATAACGCACGTGCGACTAAAGAAGAAGACGCATATTTCCAAAACGAACTTAATAACGAAGTTTATAAAGGAGGATCACCAGAAAATATATCTCGCGGCAGCTTAGTGAGTCCTCCGCCAAAAGAAGTATCTGATACGGAGAGAAAATATTCAGAATCGAGGGATGTCGGAAACAAAATATATTCCGAGTCTTCAAGAAGAAGTTCACGCAGAAGTCTATCTCCAAAGTATAGAAACCAATCTCCTAGAAGAGATAGTCTGTCGCGCAAATCCAGAGATACATCACCGTATTGGAAAAGTTCGCGACATCCAGATGATCCATTAACGAGAAAATATTCCCCCAGAAGAAGGCGATCTATGGAAAGGTCTGACAAGCGAAGAAAATCACCGTCGCCCAGAGGTAGAAAAAGTCAATCGTTTAGGAGTCGAACATCAATATCACCTCGCCGACGAAAGTCTATATCTCCACGAAGTCGAAGATCACCGCTATCACCTCGAATGCGAAGATTGCCATCACCTGGATTTCGAAGATCACCCTCGCCCGGACTTAGAAGATCTCCATCGCCAAGGATCAGACGTTCTCTGTCGCCTAGACGTTGCAGGTCACCATCACCAGGAATTCGAAGGTCTCTTTCACCTGTTACGAATAGATCAATGTCACCTAGAGGTCGCAAATCGCCATTTAGGAATCGCAGGTAAAAATCTTTCAATAACTTTTGCTTTAATTAGCTAAAAAAAATCTATAGGTACGGCATCAAAAAATATGATGTAGAGAAATTTCGAATGAGGCGTAACGGATACTCTGGGCGTAACCAAAATACATAAAAGTACTTCATTGCATATTGTTTAGTAATGCCACATATAGGGGTTGGACAATATAATGTGAACACATGTGAAAAGAGCATTTCTTCTGTGTCATTCAGTTTTTAACTTTCAACCATTGTTGAGTCTATAGATGATGTTTTTCCATGTTTCAAATATGCTGACATTACAGTTGACACTGTATTTCTCCCCACACCAAGCAGGGTTGCCGTTATCGTTACCGAGGCATGCTTCTTTGAAAATCAGTAAGGTCAGCCATAACGCAATTTTAACATAGACATATATTTCGCATTCGACTTCTACCACTGGTAGTATAGAAGACTGATGTGTGAACTTTCTTATCCACTAGGTGGCTTCCTTCAGCTCTAGAGGACAGGAGCATACAGAAGGTTTCTTTCGAGTGAGAGAGGTTTTTTCACAAGTGTTCATACTATTTTGTCCAACTCCTGTATCTAATTATTGTAAAATCGTTTCTAATTATCAAAGTTGATCTTAATTACATTGTTAAAGATTTGAGAGTTTTGTATGTTTTGAAAAGCAACAATACATGTTTATTTAACCTGTTGTATTTTTTTTAACGTTTCAGTCCGAGTTATAGATCTTCACCGCCAAGGAAAAGTTATAGACGGAATTACAGCAGATCTCCTTCCCCTCCACGCAAAAAAGAATCAATTCAGAGAACATTACAAAGGTTAGCTGGTATTGAGGATCATTATCAGCAACCTCTAGAAAAATCTCCTATAAATTCACCAGTAGATGGTTTTAAACGTAGTGTTGCCGACTCAACGATAAGCGATGATCAGCTTTTACAACTGAATTTTAATGAATCTCTTGATTCTCCAGCTTACCGAACTTCATCAACGAGATTAATCCAATCACCATGTTCTCCAAAACGGGTTCCTTTGGATATTCGTATAAATCAAGTTCTAGGACTAGACAAAGAAAGCCCTAAACCTATCACTACTACTTACACTCAGACCAATTACGGGCAAAACTATACATACGACCAATATTCAGAGCAATATGAACACTATCATCAATATAGTCACAATATTTTACAGAAAGAAAACTACATTCAACAACAACCAACATCATCTCAAATTCAAGGTCATGTAGGTTCATCGAAAGTTCTTCAAGTTGGTAATGTACTTCAGGTAGTTCCCACTGAAGAAATTCCTCCACAAGAACATAAGGTATGTATTAAACACTACATAAAACTACATAGTATCGATTTAAAAATGTAAATGAATATTTGTATAGCGTAAGAACAAATCACAAAGCGTTTTTTTATATAAATATGTCTCCCACTTGATTTATAATATCTTTATTAAAATTTTTATATTTGAAGTTGATTTGACCGTTATTATAGTATATATGTATATAGTAGTACACATAGTAGTTTTCGCAAGAGCGTGTACTGGATAACGGTATTAAAAAAAAGACTTAAGAAATACACTTTTTTATTAAAAAACTAGATTAATATATATACTACTACGCTCACTACTAATACAGAGTCCAGTCTCCATTATTTTTTGACATGCTCTCCACCAGTTTTCTTGGTATTCTGCTGGTAGTGACCTCCATATCTGCCTGAGTTTTCGACACAGCGACATGTAACTAAATGTAGGTGTTCGTCGAAGTTGGTTTTTCATTTGTGCCCAAACATTTTCGATGGGCTTGGCATGGGGCGATTGTGAAGACCAGCCTATCACTTGTACCCCATTTTCTGTCCTCTATGACACACATCGACACCACTTTCTTGCAGATGGTAATAGACTTTTTTTATAAATTTGCGTTATTCCTTGAGCGTTTAAATTTGCCGTAAAAATGTGCAATTTGCCAAACTCAACCGCACTAAAAGTACCGCAAACATGTCCCTTTAATGGGTGTTTAACACTTCGCTGTAGCATCGGTCTTCCACAGACGGACCACACTTTTCGTTGAGAACTAAAAGCCCAAAACGACGATTGTCACATTCTCCCAATCGCGTGTTATATTCGTTCTTACGAATACGCAAATAAAACTGATCTGGAACTCCTTAGCGTAATAAAGTAAACATAATTGTTTACGAAGTATACCTCCTTTTCTAAGAAGGATCGTGTAATTAGGTATTTATGCCGTTTACGCTCTTGTAAAAACAATTATATATTATATTTTCTATGGCATAATCGACATAGAGAACAACCTATCCTGTACAATCTACGTTTCAGTCGCAAACGTACTAAACTAAGGCTCAGAATACATTGCTGGTGTAGCTATGAAACTAAAATTGATAGTTGTCGAAGGAGAGCGATCATCTTTTCGGGCATTCGTGAGCTTCACTTGGAATGTCCTTCGATTGTTAATGTCGTAGGTGATTCGGAGTTTTCCTTGTGGATTTTCTTCGAAAAACAGAAAATATCAGCAATACTGGGTCGCTGATCATCGGATAACGCTGATCGGAGTATTTCCGTAGTGGTTCAATATTTGGTAGGCCCCGTCGACTACTGCGCTACTAATCGCTGGATTGCTACTAATGAGGACTTTCTGGAAGAATCCTTGAGTTTTCTAAAGAACTCGCTGTCATTTACGACTGGTATTGTGAGATTTCGTAGGACGGGCAACTAGGGTTGCCTGGAAAGAAGAAAATCTAAGAGGGACATTGATTCGGGCTGCTCTAACTCAGGCAGAGTTAGTGGCATATATCGGTGTCGGGCGAGTGTGTGTTTTGTACAGCATCGTGTCTGCTTTGGCATGAAGTTGGTAATTACCTATCATTGCCGGCACATCCGACGGATGGTCCTGTTCGTGGATTTATCCAGATGCTTTTCAAAAATGGGCTTCCCAGTCCATTCGATTTCTGTCCGTAGATCCACATAGATAGCATTGAACGCTTTGTGGTCGATTGGTTTGGTGTTGTTTGTGAAAAATCAATAGTTATTCTCGAAGTGCATATATAGATTTCCACTCACGCACCACCTAGACCTGAAATTCACTTTCTGTTGAACTGACAATTTTCCATTCTCTAATTTATAATTTTTAATTCTAATTTTTTCTTATATGATAAATAATGTAAATATACTTGGAGGTAACTGTTTATTGGAATTGCCTGGAGTTCTACCAATACGAAAATATTGATAATTTAGAATTATACCGTACGTTTACCTCGACC
>ML217314.1:12266-26770 GCA_004785975.1 Popillia japonica
AACAGTATTAAGAAAATCTATGATATTGTTCGGAAAATATGTGATATTCCGCGTCAATTTTTTTTACTTTCAAAAGTCCCAAACGATAGGTACTGCCGCGCGGGTCATATGCGTCATCGCTAGTACAAATAAGTTTAGTTTTTTCTGCTTCGTATCAAGGATTTATTTTAAATAAATTGTGGTATATATTTAATTTTAGCAACCTCCGATGCAAAAAATCGTCCAAGTAGGAAATATGCTCCAGATTGTTCCTACGCCTGCCTCGCACGCACCGAAAGAAGTTACTTCTCCAACAAAAGTTACCATGTCTAACATTGTGCAGGATGAAACATCTTTAGGAATTCTGCCCTTAGTCCAACCTCCTCCTCCACCGCCATTAGCGGATCAAACTATATCTACGATTTCAATACAGGAAAAAATGTCTCCTGAAGAACTGATGCTACAAAAAATTGCTGAAAGGCGGGCAGAGAGAGCTAAGCGCCATGAAGAACGTGAGAGGAAAAAGAAAGAAAAGGAAAAGCGGCGAAAAGAAAAAGAAAGAAAGAAACAATTGCGCCTGAAAATAAAGACAGAAAATATGATAAAGGTATGACTGTTATATAATCGATTTGATTTTCAATATTTTATATAATTTGTTTTTTTAGAAAGCGCTGAGAATTGAAACGGAAGCATTAGCTATGGGAGAAAATTTAGACGAAGAAGAAGAGGTTATGGATGCTACACCTAGTTGTTGGCCATCTATTGCTACAGTAGCTAATACACCGTTGAAGCCTGCAGGAAAGGGAATCCTTGTATCGCAAGGATTTAGGTTAGTTACATAACATCAAAAATAAATCCAAACACATGACGATACTGGCTTGGAGTGAATCTTTAACGAAAGTATGATAGATTGTCGGAATTATTTAAATGTAATAAAGTGGTAGAAATTAATAACAAAAATTTGGTTATTAAAGTATGTTCTTCATAGTAACGGTTCATAACAAAAAAGTAACATATTTTTGAAACTTATAGAGACGATCATTTATGCAAAAGAAAGTGTGACAGTCTACAAAAAATGAATGAAGGTAATGTAATAAAACAGACAAGATCTTAATCTGAAATGAAAAAAATCGAGCTAACTTTAATGTCAATGGTTATGGTCAATTGGTTCTCACTTAAGAGCATACTGGACCACGTGACAAAAATATCCACGAGAGAGAACACAAAGTTCTATAAGGATAGACAATACATTTGTATGAATTCGATCTGACATATGTTTCAGTAGTATCCTTTTCTACACTCTAGTACGTAACAATAACGTATGTGTAATTATAATCACACACAGATATCCCATTAAAAGGTTTACAGTTTCCTATTCTACAGGGAAAAGATCTGGCAATACTGCATATTCAAGAAGGAACGTAACAAAAATATACAAATATCATCAAAGCCGCGCATGACGTCTGTGCGAAGGAAATTACATTTGAAATTTATTTCAAGAAAGGTTAAAATCGCTGGTTTTATAGGCGGGATTTGTATTTTACAATTATGCTTCGCGATGACGGATGCATAAGATGCGCATTGGCATACCTCTTGTATGTACATAAATATGTACCTACAATTTTTATTGCATTTGAATTTTGAGAACTATGATATTAGCTTTAGTTTGACAAGACAATTTTGTCATTAATAATTTGAGTATAGCTTAAGAGCTTCATGTTACTTTTTCTTTGATTATTAATACCAAAATTATGTAAAATTGAAGTGCAGAACACGCGAGAAGTTTAGTAACAATAAAAATATTCGATGATTTATCAAGGTCGTATCGTATTTAGGAAGACATTTTTTGAGTTCATTACAATAATAGGATCATTATTATATTACAAACAATGTGTTTTTATAAGACCTACTGGAACGAAATTTATAAAATCGTTGTCATTGAAATCCTGACAAAATGTAAACACACATATTTGGTACAAACATATACATACATATTACATATTATAGTAGAAATATATGTACTGCAACAATAAATTTCGGTACTATATAAACATTCGAACCAGAGCTAACACTTTGTAAAAAACCTAATCTTTATTAAAGATCTTACGAAGTACTTCGCAAAAAAGCAAAAAATATTTCAAAATTAGAAAAGAGTATAATAAATGTAAGTATACGAACTAAATCTAAAAATATTTAAATTACGCGCTATAAATTAAACACGTTGAAAACTTACCAATAGTAATGGTTAGGTGTTAAAACTTATACCTTTTATGTCCTTATACCTATACATTACATATGTGTATCAATATCTTTCTATGTGATAAATTCGTTGTGTAATGTGTTTTTGTGGGGTTTTCTTTCATATGTATCCATTAACATCCGAAATGTATAATTACTTTATAAATTGCACACAAAACTTGCATTCATTGGAAATTTATAAGTTTGCAGGAAGAAAGTCATAGTTCTACATACGGAAATACTATATAAAAGCGTAAGCAAATGGTTGGCTGAGTACGATGATATGGATAGATATTTCTAATAATAATGATACGCTAATCAACTTTCTAGTTAGAATAGGGTATTCTCTAAATGTAATCTATTAAATTTATGCCAGAAAACCAAACATGTCCTATCATTTTGTCGGTAACTGTGTTGTTAACGGGGCCTCTATTGCCATTATCAGCGGTGCAAGAGTAGAAACTCTTATTACACTTATTACTATTTTCATATACATATACCTACCTATTTTGCTATAGAGAGTAGCAGATGCTTTAAAGATTAGTGTTTAATATCCGGAAGTACGATATCTAATATGAATCAGAAGTACTGATTTAATTCATACGTTAATTTTCGTGATTTTGACTATATGAAAGTTGTCGACACTTGTCAAAAGTATTCGTCTGGGAATATGTTACAATGTTGCCAAATCGGTTGTCTGTTCTTAATTTAAAGTATTTATACATGCTATCACTAGGTTACGCCACTTGACAGTTGATGTTATTCTGAATATTTCATTTTCTTATTTTTCACGCCATTTATTCATTTCGCGTCTAATTAAGATTATATTTTAGTATGATACATATAAAATATTGAAGAATTTTTGTACAGAGCCGTTTTAGCTATTTTCCACAAATTCTTTTTTTTCTTGCTTAATATTGCTTTATATTAAAAAATCGCTCTGTACAAATTGAATACGGTTATTCAGGAATGCATAGAAATAAGAAATTGTTTAAATTTTACTTTCTATCGAACGCATTTTGAAAAATCAGATTAGCTTTATATCTATGCAACCAACGATACTCCAGTATGCTCTTAACTATATGCTAAATTAGAAAACGCCTGTTTGATAAATTAAAGAAATTCAAAGTTTGCGTTAACGTATGAAAGCTCGAGACTCGAGATCAGATTGTACAGTTGTTTTGTTGTCACATAAATTCTCGCGTCGTAACTCTGCAACTATTGATAATCTGCCTTCACGTCTTTTATATACAACGAATTGAATTAGGCATTTCTTTTTGGGGCATTTAAGCTCGATTGACAGATTTTCAGTCGGATGCGGATAAGTCAGCGAAAGAGCGACTTATTCTTTGTCTATATACTTTATTCTATGTCTGTCGCGCTACTAGTTTACACAAATTTAAAATTTTCCACTATCTTGGACTCACCCGAAAGCCGTAAGCTACACTTTATAACCGTACTTTTATTTTCAGGCGAAAATTCATCAGAGGCACAGTTTCGAATGTTGATGTGTGATCGTATAAACATGTCACAACACATAAGTATTTACTTTCTTGTTTGAAGAAATTGTGTGAGGTGTTATATTAACCAATCTACTTTTATCAATGACATGAAATAGTCGTAAACAATACTTAGCAATGTCGTTATTATTGTTGTATATAAAGGACCGTGTATCTCGTATTGTGTAATTATTTAATTATTTGAAGTTCTCGATCTGTTTTAGTAAAAAAACATTTATTCATATTCAGTTCGCTTCATTGTCATCGTCCTGTGTTTTTTTTTCACATACAAAGTGTAATTTTGCGTACCATATTTTAAGTTTGACGTTTTCATTCTAACAGAACAATGGCTGATGAGGAATCTGAACAGAAGAAGTTGAAGTGTGTAAAATTTGCCGATGGGGTAATTCCAGGAGAAGGTACATCGCCTTCTGGCGGTGAAGAATTGTCCTCACCCCCGCCACCAAAAGAAAAAAGGTTTAAGAAGATGAAGAAGAAATTGCAGAAGAAAAAAATAAAGGTAAGATATTTAATACAAATATTTTTTTAGATTACTTAATCTGGTCGATTAACATTATATTATATTGTTGACCACATCCTTGCTAGTAGTAAATGTTTAATATTGTTTTCAAATATTATGCTTAATAATGCGCGTGCACTGCTTTAATAATGATCTAAGGTAATTAAAACTAATTAGCCAATGTTTTTATGAGATAATACCCAAGACACATACGATGGTAAAATTTGAGCCACAACATTTATATCCTATGTAGGCCACGGATGATTGAGAATGATAATTGTTTTTAAAACTTGCCAGATGGCGGTAAACTTGCGGTTAGAAACGATGACAATCTTGAAGTGGTAAGTTAATTGTTAGAAACATGTTCTCAATCTTTTGTACGACATTTACATCAAGAATTTCGGCGCTTGTAGACGTATACTTAACCCTTTCACTGCGCAACGTTTTAAACAAAATGCTTCCGTGGTACGATTGAATTGAGCCGTTGTGTCTTTACATGGTTCGCACAGTGAACAGAACAAGTTTGCGCAAAAGACACTTATGTGCTGCTTGTCCAGTGACGAAGACAAGTTTGGATCGATAGAGGGAAAATAATTGTTTGAGGGTTTTTCTATGTCAGACACCACGTTTTTTTGGGGATTCGTCCGGCTCGCGCAGTGAAAGGGTTAAGTATGGGCTATATTTATGTTGCTACTGTCTCTCTTTAAGCGACCCGTGAAGTAGGTACCTTTGAATAAATTAAATTTTGTCAGCGATATGCTGACTACGTCATTGCTGATAACAGCATCTAAAAGATTGTATTTACATATGAATGGTTTCATCTTTCTGTCTAGTTATACTCAGTAAACTAAGAGAATGAAAATATGGAGACCAAATAATGCGCATTTTCTTGTGAAAGCACCACATCCACATAAAATTTGACTTTGCGCAGTTGTTTCTCAAAGCGGGTTCATTGGATCTGTATTTTTTCAATGTATGTGAATTACAAATATGAAAAATGCTAACCTTAGAAATCCGAAACGTTGAACGTTACATAATCGAAATTTTAGTACTATTTCTAAATACATACGTTAGGATAACGAACTGCAAAAAGACTATTTCCAACAGTTTGCAGTTTGCGTTCGGATTACCCATTAAAACGCGGTTTTTTTTCTGAGAAAACTCTGTACATCGAATTATTAGTGGAAATACAAACATAATGTGGTGATTTCGTTCGTGCAATTTAACACTTACTTGAATTATAGCCGTCTTGAAAAAAACTTATAGCTCCTGTTTTAGAACTTTACGAAATTAATAATGCACCTTGAATTTTGAAAAATGTTACTAATTTTTTTAAGCGAATAACTTTCCACTGTAAAGATGAAGGTGGCTGCGTAATACAGCTTATTATTTAGTAAATTTTGATATTTAATACTCCACTATTGTATTTTCCTTTCTCTTTTAATTTAAACAATAAATAGCATGAAAAAAGGTATTATCCTAAATTTCACTAGTCTTTCAGTGCACATTGAGTGGACACACTTACGTGCACATGTTAAGTTAGTTTAATGAACGTCTTCTTGAGTAGGATATGTAGTTTAAATCGCTCAACTGATTAACACATAGCTGATTTAATTCATGGCCTACAGAGAATATAAGTTTTGTGGTTCAACGTTTATTTTTTTTATAATATAGTTACAGTTAATATACGGTGTATCTTGTAGTGTTGGGCAGTCTAGTTCCTTTTGCGGACTCGTTCCGTTTCGTTCCATTTTATCAAAGGAACGAGTCCGCCGGACTCGTTCCTATGGAACTAAATCATATATTAGCACATACAATCGTTGCCGTATATTCTGTACATACATATCAGTATCGTTCCGATTAGAATTGATATAAACGAACTATGTATGTATGTAGTGCTGATGTTGCTGGAATACAAAATTAATATTGTTCCAATCGTTCCAAAGGAACGAAACGAACGATGCTGCATTAGGAACGTATATTGAATGCCAACGGACAACATTCAATTAGATCCGGACTCGGAACGATATCGGTCCAAACCAGCGAACTTGTTCCGTTTAGTTCCACGTGCGAAATAGTTCCTTTGAACCGAGTCCGGTCGAAACGACACAACACTGCCATATATTGTAAACGTTTATTTTTTGGTAAAATGTCCGCGCTATAGACCGTTTTTGCATGTGATGCAATAGTATATTATACGTTTTCTTCATACCATTAGCAAACGTTGGAATGCATTGCACAAGATATGCTGTACGTATCTCAGATTGTAGTTTGAAACGTTCCGCAAATACGTATATGATTTCCAAATATAGCATATACCTGCGTTCATGGTTGCTGTTTCAAAAGGGAAAAACCTGTGTTATCAATTTTAAGGAAAAAATATTTGTCAAAGGTTTGGCCCATTGAGAAACTTCGTAATTTCATCTGAGAGCAAAAACTATCAAGGAGAGTATAGTGCGATATCATTTTTTTCAGCGAATATTAAGCTCTACTAGCATAAATATTTTAATTCGGTTCCAATAGAAGAATCCCAGAATCGAGGCAATAAAGACTAAAGAGTTTAATTTAAACATTTAGAACCGAAACAATAACGATTACGGATTCAAAATAGGAGATAATGAACACATTTTTTACCACTTATTAAAACTTTTCTGAAATTGCCGGAAGTAATATTCCATTACAAAACTAAGAACACTAGAACCGTTATTTCACAATTTCTTGATCGAGTTTTAGCAAAACTTGGAAATGTAAACATTATTGAAACGGTTATGCTTAGAACCGACAAATGAGTGTTCTTATACAAGACATATTAAACTTATTGCCTCGGAAATAAAAGCAATACCTGTGATACTGTATACAACTAAAATATTTAAGATTGTGATTTCTGATTTGTATCAAAAATATTCATACTAACAAAGGTATAGTTTCCAAAATACGGGTAGCTAATTTTTTTATTTTCTCAAAAATGCCTTAACATATATATATATATTATATTATATTTTCTCGTAGGCAGATGTCGCTGGCAAACTAATTACATACACAGAAAGTTTATATAGAAATATACGTTTTAATAAATACATTCGTTCTATTTATAAGGTAATTACAGGACAAGGAAACTACGTAGTTATGAAATTGTACAATAACTTGTGTGGCTATAAAGCGCCTCTAGTTAGGGATGAAAATGTAATTTCATCGTTAACGTCGAACAAAATAAGCATTAAAAAAGGATATGAGAAGGAAAGGGTTATGTAAAGAAAAGCTCTACTATATACAGAGTATTTCCAAATAATAGGGAAAGTTCTTAGAGCGCGATTCTTAGTCAAAAATTAAAAGGAGTCGTTCATGTAAACAAAGCTCTTAGACTTGTCCTTGAAAAGTTACACACTTCCAAAAGAGATAAAAAAATGGTTTTTTCTTAAAATTGCTGAAGACTTAAAGAAATGTTTTTTTGTGGGAGTGTTCTACCAATAAATAAGGTACCGATGAATATTATGATTTTTTAGCCACCTACTAGATTTTTTGATGTCATTCACAGAAGATAGTCCATACACAATATCAATAATAATAATTCACGCCTTCACATCCTCCAACAGCTTGCACCAATTCCAGGGAGCATCGGCTGGCCAAGAGTTATTATTGCGATTGCGGCTGTAGACCGACTTAAGATGTTATCTTTCCGTATTTGCCGTGGAATTTGGGAAACTACAGAAAACCAAATTCAGAAAGAACATAGCGGAATTCGAACCTAATACCATCGGACTATGAAGGGAGCGCGCTAGGTACTGCACTACACGCCGGTTATTGTATTATTTAATTTTTTTATTAAGAGACTATGGCTTTTACGGAAAATAAACCGTGTTAAAAAAGTTTAGCACTAAATCACTCTTTTCAAGATATTTTGAAATCAAGAATGTTATGTTGTTAAAAAGTTCTGGTAAAAAAGATAATTGGGGTCATATTATGTTTCACCCCTTTAAAAGATCACAACAAAATTAAAAAATATTCATAGGCAGCTTATTTATTGGTAGAACACGCCCACAAAAGGCCATTTTTTTAACTTCAGCAATTTTAAGAAAAAAACATTTTTTTTTCTGTGTAGCTTTTCAAAAACAAGCCTAAGAGCTTTTGTTTACATGAAGGACCTCTTTAATTGTTGACAAGGAATCAACCTTTAAAAACACCCGCACTTATTTGGAAACAAACTGCAGGGAAGTGTGGTTTTTGTTATTAACCCGTTTTAATGGATGCGTATATTCTCGAAGACACTCCTTTGAAAAGTTTAAGTAAAAATTTGTTACACTCCCTAATACAAATATTTTGTTCTACAAAAGTTTATACACAGTAGTAATCTAGTCAAATAATGCGCATGGAAGAATAATTTATGTAATATAATTTAATTTTTTTATAAAATTGTCGTCACTTACCAAAGACTAATAATATTTAATGAATTTTAGCCACCAACGCTTCCTTTTTGCAACTGAAGCTATAAAGTACTATAGTTATTTCTTATTTATATTTTATCTTTGTAAGGATAGTAATGTATTTTGAAGAAGGCATTGGTGGTGTTGTATAATTTATCAATATTTGTAAATGTAAGAAAGATTATTTTATGTTTTGGCTTTACAAGTGGGGCAATTTACCAAAAGTAAGTACAACTAATCTGTATAATATGTATTTATTTAATTTGATTATAAATATCTTTAACATATCTTAATTCTTCATTTTTACAATCAATTTCGTGAATGAGTGATTCTGCTAATAAACTAGGTGTAGGATCTTTTTTCAAGAAATCGGCTACCATGTTCCAAGGCGGTTTACCTCCACCATGACCTAAACACTCTCTTCTGTATCTTTCTCCATGACTTCTATTGAATGGATCTTTTTCAAAATAAGTTTGCCATATCCAAGATGCTAAAGCTTTTGATACTAAATAGGAATAGTATTTTGCTCCATAACCAAACAAATGGCTAAATCTTAATTGCCAAGCAGTGTTTGGAATATATGGTAAACCATAATACTGATTTTGCATTTCTCCAATAACATCCATCGTACTGCCTTTTAATGGACCTGCATGATATTTTTGATCCAGAGCAGAGTAAAATATTTGTAATTGTGTTTCACTAGCCATAAAGAGATGTTTAGATCCGCATAATCGGTGTAACATTTCATCTGGAATAGTTTCTTTTGTTTGGAAGTGTTTTGCAAAAGTTCTTAGGACTCTCGGATCTGCAGCAAAATATTCCATCAAAACTGATGGAACTTCAGCAAAATCTGTACTACATCTGGTTCCTGTTACATGTTGATAATGCGTTCTTCCAAGCATTGAATGCATAGCATGCCCCATTTCATGAAATAAATTATCTAACATACTAGGCGTAAGTAAACAAGGAGATGACCACTTTGGCATCGGTAAAGTTAACATTAAAACAACAATAGGTAGTTGATATTCTCCAGTAGGAAGATATTTTCCACCCTGAATAGTAAAATGACAATCTTGGTTTGGTTTGCCTTTCCGTTCGTAGAAATCACAGTAGATGTAACCTAATAGACCTTCCGACTCATGAGTTACAGCTAGTTTGTAAACATCATTAACCCAAGCTTCTCCAGGTTTTAATGGAACATCTTGCAAAGTTATTCCATATAGACTACTGAAAATATTACTTAAACCTTCCATACATACGCCTAATGAAAAGTATGGAGAATATTCAGACGATGTGACTTTAAATTTTTCCCTTTTGATTTTTTGAGTGTAGTATGGAACATCCCATGGTGCTAACTTACCTATGTCTGAATGTTCATTTTGCTTCATAACATTCATTACATAAAAATCAAGTTCAGCTTTGTCTTTAATATTATTTGAGAGTTTGGTTAAAAATTCCATTACAGCACTAGGATTTTGCATTAAACTTCCATTTAATGTTTTGTAGGAATACGTTTCAAATCCACATGTAACCGCAAGTGCATTTCTTGCTTGTAATAACTTTTGTAATAGTTGCTCCTGCCTACTTTCAGGTTGCAAATATATTCTATATGCAAGTTCTCGTATCAAAGGGTTCGTAGAATCACCATGCAGTCCAGACACAGTAATATTTTCACCATCACACACAAAAACATTTTTGACAAAATCTGGCACTAAAGCTAACTTTATAGTCCGTGGTGATGTTGTTCCAGCAACAAATTGTTGCCCTAATTGTAATATATAGTCAGTTAGCGATACTATTTTATTACGATCATTTTCACTTAAATGTATACCAGACTGCTCAAAATCAAAGAGAAATAATTTAGCAACATGATTATCAATATCGTTTGTATTTATAATATCACCTTTGTGGACTACATCTCTAAGAGAATTATATAAATTTACATCCGTATTTAATCGTTCAACCAAACCACTAATTGCACAGCAGGCAGATTCTGCAGCTTTTGCATAATTTACTGATGAATGTGCTAACCGTATAAATTCTGCTAAATCAGCTACTTTACATAATGAGTTGGATAAGTCATCAAATATTTCCACCATCTTCCGTTTTCTATCAATTCCAGTAGCTTCTTCAATAAGTTCTTCGGTGGCATTTTTACATTTATCCCGCAAGATGTAGAATCCTTCATGAGAAGTTAATTCAGGTATATTAAATAAACCAACGTTTTCTTTGCTCAAACTAAAGTTTAACTTTGGTGTTGGTCGTGTATTGAATGTATTTGCTAGGGGTGACCATGTTCGTAAATACGCTGTTCCAAGATCTGGCCTCTTTAATAGTAATCTTTGAGCCAGTGTTGATGTCATTTTCTGTTGTTGAAATTAATAGTATAACTATTTATGTTGATTATTCAAACGAAATCATTTTTACTGTTTTTTTTTTTTTTACTAAAAATGTCAATTTGACGTTTTATGTTTAGGTTAGTTGCGTAATAATGCATTTTGTTGTATTGCATTAATTTTCATAATTAAAACAGTTTAAATAAGTAATTACTGCACAACTTGGAAGCTATTAAGAGTTTAATGTAAAATGAACTATTAATAAATCTATAAAATCTATAATTATGAAATATTTACGAGAAACGTGAAACTGAAGGATATGTTCTAAAATGGCGTCGACAGTATCTGGACAGTATACAGCAGTTTCCAAAAAAATCTGACGAAATAAAATCGTTACAAAAATTGCATGTTTCTGAGATTTAATTATAAGATATATTTATGGATTTTTTTATAAAACAATGACGATTCTATTTATAAAAGTATTTTATATTATTCTTTAAAATAATTCCTTCAAAACTTGATACCTAGATTTTCCAGGGATGTTTTAAAATTTTATTCTATTGAGGAAGTTATTTGTTGAGCGTCAAAAAAGTTTTATGTCCTTTATCGTTTTTTGTGTCTTTTGCAAATCATTAACATACTAACGCCCGTTAGTCATGCGCACATAGATTGTAATTATAATAGTAGCATTTGTTTTATGTTCCAAAAACATCAATGAGATTTATTTATTGCTTTCGTGTTTGTGTTATTCTTGACGGTGAATAGAGAGGCTGAAATTATTGTGTTGTTTTGTGTATAGTAATAAAGTCACGTTTTGTTGCCGCGATTCTTTATGAATCGTAGAATACCTACTTTTTTTCTGAAAATATATTAATATTCTTGTCACAATAGATGCCATCAGCTTAATTTAAAAGATTTTGGCAAGAAACCTTTAGGTGATAAAATGTAATTTCTAAGTATCTAATTGAATCTAAATATGGCACTAATAACTTCTGGTTTATTAAGCAATTTTTACCACATAAAAAAATTGCTTGTTTCAAATTTTGCATAATCTATTCCATTGATATTAGGACCTCAAGGCTGACCACTGTTGTCATTGTTGTTTACACTGTCTACATACTCAATTTAGACAGAAACATGTATAAGTATAAACTGTGCATTATACTTGGGTTGCTCACAGGAAGTAACACTACTGTAGTCACAACGTCAGTTGATCACTAAAAATTACGTCTATAGTATAGTTGTTCCAAGTATAGGATTTTTTGTGCTCATTACAGTTGCAGCGATTTCCTGTAGTATTGCTTGTCAAGAATACTCATTGCAGCTCTTGTTGTGTAAACGTGTTTGATTGATTTACCAAATTTGTTAACCAGTTCAATTACCTAAAAGGTACTTACTTTCGCTCTAGTACGAGAAACAACGATACGAATCAAAGATTAAAATACAGATAATGAAAGCATTTAGCAATTTTATATTTATCGTCTTTCGCATTTTTTTACAAATGATGGTTTATTGGAATATCATTTCAAACCAAAAAATAGCATTAACTATTAATTTTTCTATTCTAATATCTCTTCTTTTGTTTTTAATTTTAGGTTAAAATAATACGAAAACCTTCAACTGATTCACCTGATGACGAAGAATTAGACAATCTACCTCCACCATCACCGCCTCCTGGTTCTCCTCCACCTCATGTTTTTCCAGCTCGTATCAAAACCCACACGATCAATAACATACATCCATCTTATGCCACTGGTGCACCACTAATGCCGGTAGGAAACTACACTTCTCAATTTCGACCAAATATTCCTATGACAGTTCCACCTCCCATTCATAACTTACCTCATCATGTTACTTCTGCACCACGTGCTCCACCGCAAATTGTTCCTCAACACGGACCTCCAGTACATGGACCGATGCCGCATGGGGTGCCTCATTCGATTCCCACTCATCCGCATGGACTTTCACATCATCCATCAGGTAAAGTTTTGAATAAACCTAGGGTTTCTATAATGTTTTTCTTAACTTCTGATTTATAAATTTTGTTGCAGGTCCGCGTCTCTAAATATTAGAAAATTAATTTTTTATTGAAAATAGGTAAGGTTCCATAATTTCAAATTACATATATTTAAAATTATAGTTGAGGTAATTTACGCTAAATTATGACTGTTATACTAAGATGTGCACATGCTGCTCAATTGAAATTAACTTATTTTTGTAAGTAGAAGCATATCAATTTAATTTTCAAAGTAGGATACTTAGGTATCGATACCAACGTTATCCAAGGTATCGGAGGATCGATACCCGGAATGGTATCGAGTACTGGACGATGTATCGATACTTCGCCCAGCCCTAGTTAGGGGTACTAGAAGGTAGCTCGACTTGTAAACTACGCTAGAGCCGGAAACTTTCTGGTGGGCGAGAGAGATCGGAAGGTCACGGCAACTCGACGTGTAAACCACGCTGGAGGCGGAAACCTGACAGGGAATGCTGTTTTGCAGGGGTATGTTTTGAACTGTACAGTGAAGCGGATCAGTGAGCACTGACCGCTGAAGCGGAAAGAACCTGCTTCCCCCAGCACCAATCAGTTATCAGCTCCCTTGTCCGTCGAGATATGTCAATTACGCAACTCGATAGCATCAACAAAGACTTAAATCACGTCAAAACTGCTCTTCTTCAGAACGGATATACCTCCAGCAATATACAAAGGGTCATAGATAGGAATTGTCATCCAAGAAAAATACACCGGAAGGTAGCAGTCATCAAACCACCATCGCTCTCCCATACATTTACTGATCATATCGGCAGAATTCTTTATAACGTCAAAACCATAAACAAAATCTCCCAAATTCTTACCTCACCCAAGAATCCTCGTCATGCTCTCTTCTATAAAAGCATCTACACAATTCCCTGTAATTGTGATTCAGTATACATAGGTGAAACCGGACGCTCAATTCAAACTAGTATCAAAGAGCATTCACGATACCTACGTTAAGACGAGGTCTTCGCACTCAGTCTTAGCTGAACATTTCCTCGATACTGGTCACAAAATTTGTTTTAATCAGACATCTGTTGTAAGCAAGTCGCTACACTTACGCTTACGCTTACACCTCGAAAGGTAAGGTAGGTGATCGAAATTAAAAGGCACTCCCGAAATCTCCCTGCTGAACAGCATTTTCCTTTCAGAAGGTTTTCGCCTCTAGGTTTACACGTCGAGGTGCCGTGACCTTCTGGTATCTCTAGCCACTTTTTGCTCCTGCAGAACTCACATACATTAGTGGCGAAACGTCGAGTCTTAGAATGTATATTTTGTGCATTTATGTATTTATACTACATCTGTATTACAAACCATGATATGGTCACATTCGGAAACCCTATTAACATCATCTGATTGATATGTATCATAATGTGAATGTTATATAAAGACACACGCTAGCACTACTCTACGACGATTGCTACACGATTATGTGTATTAACACATTGTCTCGCAATATCATAAACACAACATACA
>ML217315.1:1308-17631 GCA_004785975.1 Popillia japonica
AGTTGTAATCTTCACAATCTGAAAGTGCAGGTGATCTTTTTCATATCCAACGAAGTGTACCGTACATAAGTACTTGTAAGTTTGCATATACACAAGTAACCAAGTATCACATACGTAAAGTGCGACAAAGCGTACCGACCTACTTAACCATTCATCCGTAAATTGATAGATACCTAATCAATACATAATGTTCCATGTGTGAGTATCACCTATTGCTTATGTTAAGTTCCATTTAAATATTGCTGCTATTGTGCATCCTTGTTGCGGAAACGCTCTGAAAGCCGACGAACCGCTGTGCAAACCGTGCGCGAATGATATACATATACAATTCGAGCAAGACTTTCGTTTACCCGCCGCCGCCGAAGAGAAAACATTATAATTACGGCCTATTTTGCCCAGAGTATATTTTAAAGTGAAATATGTTATTACCTTAACGTAGTAGCATAGAAACTCTACCTTCCGCGGTGGCTGTACAATAAACTCTTGTCTGGCGTATTTGGTTACGGTAGAAGAGCAAACGAGTATAGTGCAGGTGGAAACGCGTACACTAGATCAAATGCAACAAGAAAATTTATTTTCGTTTCTACGTTGAGCTCCAAGCGGAGCTTCCTTACTCACAATAAGGTATTGAAATTCGATATTTGAGCAAGCAAGTATAAATCTTCTCTTATATCTGCTAGTCGTAGTAAAATCGAATATTTTTTCTTGCAAAAGGAATATTCGTTTTTAAAAAACTATAAAATGGATTTTGAATTCACAGAAACTGTCAATGTATAATATTAGATATAAGCAAAAGTTTTTAACTGGTATCTATTTTCAACCTTCACTTGTTATTCAATAGGGCAGGTTAAAATTTGGCAGCAATGGAATGAAAATAGATCCAGCAGAATTAATTTTTGTCTTGTAGTTTTTGCATTATGCTTCGCGTATCCCAATTTACGATTTACAATCACATCTGCAAAATTTATTACTAAATTATTTCCTGCCATGTACAGTAGACCACAAAATCAAGTCAATTCTGACAGAAAACATACAAGGCCTTTTTTCTGTGTTTTCTGCTTTGAAAATGCTATTTACGTCATACTAATAATAATAAGAGAATGCCATCAAAATTATACAGTGTTTGCACGGCCGAGTGGAACATAGGGAGGATACATAAAATCAGTTTTTGGCGAATATTATCTCCCTAATAATACTACTTAATCCAAATTAAGTGCAGCATATTATAACTGGGCTAACAATGAACATTTCCACAATCATAGTTAAAAATAAAAAAATAATATTCATCTGTCTAGGATTCGAACTCTAAAACAATCCGTTGAGTGTGTTATTAAGCCGTCGCACAAACCTCTATGCCACGGTCACTTGCAGAATCTCACATGTTAAAGTCCTTATTAGGAATTCAGGTGCAATAGATTTCAAGATAATAATGTTCTGGCTTTATTTATACAATTTTCTTTGTAGTTACTATATTTGTGGAAATGTTCATTGTTAGTCCAGTTATAATATGCGCCACTTAAATTTGGATGATGTAGTATTAGGGAGATAATATTCACTGAAAACCGGTTTTATGTATTCTCCCTAAGTCCCACTCGGCCGGAAAAACCCAGCACATGTTTACCCATAGAGATAACCATTGTGCACTTCTCGGTCTTATAACGTTTCCAGGGTATTGCTAAAACTGAGTGACATATGTAGCTCAAAGGCAATAAAGGTGATATTGTCAAACTTGTCAGAAATTAGAAAGGAGCAGATGTCCTCGCGGCGGTAATAAGGAATCATCATGAATCTATAGAGAATAGTGATAGTTTTGTATCACACAGTTATACAGTGCCGAAGGCTACTAATTTCCAGAATTAATTTCTACATCTGGTTTGTAAATAGAAGCTGTGATTTCCAAATTAGAATTTTCAGGACTGATGTGGCAGCTTTAAAAAATAATCATCTGGAAAATGTGCACAATGTCCGTTATCGGTCTCCCATTATCAGTCTCCGGTTTAACCAGACTGGCTGCTAGAAGTAGATTATCAGCTAGTATGGCATCCTTCTAATGATCCTCTTGCTTTGCTGAAAACGATATTGCCTCAATTGACTGGCTGTCCAACTCACTGTCCGTTGTTTGTCGCATAAGAAATTAGCCGTGGACTAGTTTTAGGTTAGGTGATCCGATCTCCAAGTTTATTTTAATATGACTTCTTCTCATGATCTAGCGGGAGGGTCCTACAACTGCCTTTGAGTTTTAACAATGATGCACAGTGCCATGCTAAAAATCATATTAGAAGGAATACACAGCGCTATCTAGAAGAAGATGGAAGACTTTTAGAATATTTATGAAGAGTGAATATTTATAACCATCGTTTCACAAACAAATGGTAATTTTTTTTTGTTTCCACGAATGAATAATAAAAGTTTGAAATAAACTCCATAATTATGTGTGTTTAAAAATATTCTTCCATTTAATTAAGTGATACCAAACGGAGTATTGATGGCAGGCCAGTGAATATAAATGACATAAAAATGTGTCCGCACTTATAATTTCTAAGTTGACCAGAAGAACTCCCACTTTTGATTTGTTCTAGGAAAAGAAAATACTACCAATTGATCTGTTACATAGATTTTGGTTATCAAAAATTATTCACAAGCAGCGGCTATATTATACCCAGATCACGAATAAAGAAGGGAGCGGTGGGTGGTCTGAGTCACTCTGCATAATCAGCAAGATATTCATAAAGCCAATTAAGTTGTCTAAACAGTTAGAATTATAACAAGCTAAAAAGGAACTATCCCGAACTTATCCACATTTATAATTGTGCATAATTATGAATCTAATGCTTTGAATATGCATTATGCAAGAAATACTATAGGGAAACCTTCGATGTTCACAAGTGAACAACAAGAATAGCAACTTGGGGAAATCAAGAACTACGACAGGAAAAATTTTTAAAGAAATAAAAAAGGCTTAAGACAGAGTGGTTTATCGCTATATTTAAAATATGTTTTACTCTTATCTTAAGCGCAATAAAAATGTAGTCTAAGTCATTGCATTCGGAGATATAAGTTGAAGTCTTATCTAAAATTATTGGAGGAAAATCGGAGCTATGTTTGCAAAAATATTGTAATATACATATTAATTTGAATTTCTCATTTTTATTTTGCCACATTTTTCTACAGTTTGATAGCTTTCAGCGTAGAATGTACAGTGTGTGGAAATACAACAAGAATTTACAGTTTTATATTTTCTCAGATTTTATTTTTAGTAATAATGACAAAATGTTTCTAAAGTCAAGCAAAACAAATAATATTTACTCATCTTCATCATATTCAAGAGCGCCAATATTCTCAATGTTACTATTTACTATCTCCAATAATATTGATTGATGGGAGGGATAAACTGGAAAAGTAGTTCCATACTCTGCTTTTTATTTGGCATTGATTAAAAGCGGAGATTCGTATAACTGAGTTAACAGAATATTCCTTTTCGTTTTGTCTGCACAACGATTACGTCAAACAGGGTCATTTAGTAAAATATTTTGTAACAGTGATTTTTCTCACAATGTAATCATTGGATTTGCAACCAGGATACAGGAGCATTATCTTCATTTTTAAGTCGACGAGTTTCTGCTACTATCTCTGCCGAGAAAAAATCAATTTGTGTCGTTTCAGAAACTGTAAATGGATTTTTTGTTTTAGACTTTTTTATTATTGTGTACCAATCATTGGGAACGTAGATTGATCGATTCCTAGCATATTGCTCTATAAGAATGTCCGAAAACCATGAATTTATGATCGATTACTTCGATGTGGCTATCCGCTTAAAGTTTAAGCCAAACATTGTTTAAAATTGCGATTTTGCCCATTACATGCATCGCTAAAGCAATAATATGCAAATATGCTATATTTCATCCCAAAAGCGTGATATTTTTATGACAACTACCAAAAAAATATTTTTTTACTTCGTTAAGCAATAAATTTGAATGTGTTTTTTGACATAGACCACTCTGACCTTCCACGGCTCAAATATTATCGGTTTTTTAAAAGATTATTTTAAATTCCTCCTAACTATATTTGATAACATACGGTGATTTACTTAAGTATCTCACCGTAAGTTAACAGCACACACAGGTAATATAATAAAGCTGCTGCGTAGCTATAAAATCAATCAGGCGGAAATAATATATTACACGCTATCTATGTTTATTTAATTCATATATTGCTTATTAATGGTTGGAAATGTATAATTTAAATTAAAGCGGCAGTTATATATTTCTTTATAGTCTTACTTAATAATATCCAACATTGTGTAATGTGTGGGAAGTTAACGTCTACAGAAACATAATCGATTTAAACGATATTTTAATTAATACACTTCGAAATATTCATATGTATGTAATAGTAAGAAGGAATTCTTGCGTTAAGTATCTAGTCTTGCAAAATAAAGTAATTTGTTTTAACAGATATAACAGAGTACTAAATGTATCTCTTTTTCACGTACAATTGTTTCTTTAATATCAAATTTGTGATTTTTTAATAAAATTAAAGTAAAATGCAAAGTGACTACCTAAACTGCATGTAGGGAATAAGCACGAATTTTCCGCAATGAAATCAGCATCCATTCTCTTGTTATGAACAAAATCTGCCATCATTATCGTTCTAGGAAACATGTAGAATTATCTATAATCAAATACTGAATGTAAAATTTTCCATATGAATATGATTATTTCAAGTAGGTATATTCCTTTTTAAGAATTTTATGAGTACGTTAAGTATTGGCGTACGTAGTCCATATGTAAGTACGTTGTATACAATAGTTAATAACTATTTATAACATACATAATGTTCACATGATTGACAAATCCATTATTGGCTATAAATCATTATTCGATTTGTATGCTGGCTGTCTTATACATATGTACATATCTTACATGATACTTTCCTGTAATGAGTAGGCAATATTTTGCATAATCTTCATACAATTTCAAACATGGAAAAAGATATTGACCCTAAAATCATACTTAAGGGATAAAATATTCTTCCCTACCTATTACCACTCCACAAAATAAAAACACTCACTACTAATTTATTCCTCTCCCACTTTTCTACTCCAATACCTCAGTATTAAACATTCCTCATCAAAGAAGACAATTTCCAAAGAAATTTTTTCAGTATTAATCATAAAACCAAACGTGTGCATAATTTTTGGATAAAAAGTGTTATTCCCTTAGACAAGGCAATAAATTACAATTAAACTCAAAATCAATCACGAAGAAATTCACATTTAATTCCTGTGAAATAAATTTATTAAACAACTAGCCATGCCATCATAATATAATCGTATAACTATAAAATATTTTATTCCTGAGATTCTATTTTATTTTGTTGTGTGTATACATATAGTTGTCTTTAATGTTATTGCACACAAAATTAAATACCAATTCCGCCGACGGAAGAAGTGTTTAGCTTCTAGAATAAATTGAATTTTAATTCAGTTGTCTTTCATTGACCACAAAATTGAAAAAATATCTGGAATTAAATATAAATACTTACTAGAATGTTTTTCATCTGTGGCAAACGAATATGAAAATCTTATTATTATAAGAAGTGTTCCTCATAGTGCTAACCGCTAAAAATCATATAATGGCGATAACATCAAAATGAAAAGGTCCTAATCTAGCCAAATACGAGGATATCATCTTCAAATCACTGTGGAACCGGTCCAATAAATTCTCTATCGATCCAAGTTTGAACTTCGTTAATGCAGATTTGTCATAAATAATCCACTAGTTTGAACGCGGAGAGCTAACGACTGTAGTAATTTGTATGAGTGCGAGTGGTATATTTCTCCCGCCTATGCTAATTTTCCCTCGAGTGCGAATGAAACCCCAATTTGCTGATGAAACCTTACCAGGTTCGCTATCAGTGTGCCATAAATCTGGAGAGATGCAATTACAGTTGTTTGAGAAATGGTTTGATCATTTTCTTCGTCACATCCAAGCTTCGAAAAATAATCCAGCATTACTTATATTTGACGGGCATAAAACACACACGCAAAATATTGCAACCATAGAAAAGGCACGGGAGAAGGGAGTGATAATTCTATGCTTACCACCGCATACCAGTCACCGTATGCAGTCACTAGACGTTTCGTTCATGTGACCAATGAGCACTTTCTACACTCAAAAAGTGGACATTTGGTTGAAAAATCATCCAGGACGATGCGTTACAATAAACGAAGTAGGTTCTCTGTTGGGCAAAGCATTTCTTAGAGCCTCAATGCCTCTAAACACCATTAACGCTTTTAATAAAACTGGATTATACCCATTAGACCGCACAAAATTCACAGAAGATATGTTTGCTGCAACTTTGCCAACTAGCCATGACGCATCTCAAAACAATAACACCACTGAAAATGATGCAGTTGCAGCTGTGATGCTTGAAATGGGGGATGCAATGGAAAATATTCAGCAAAACTTTGTAAGAGAGTCTACACCAGAAGATTGGACAAAACAAAGAACCATCAACAAGCAGTGTTTACAATATAATAAGTCCTGAAACAATTGCTCCATATACAAAAGCTGGGAGATTGAAGTCACTAAAAAAGAAAGTCGGCAGAGGGCGCAACGCTGCAGTACTTACCAGTAGCCCTTATAAAGAAGAGTTAAAGAAATCATTGGCCGAGAAAAACAGAAAAAATAATGTAGACAAACTGAAAACGAATACAGTGCAAACGTTAAAAAGCAAAACCTCTGCAAACAGTAGCTCATCGAAAGCTAAGAAACAGATGCCCAATTCTAAGGTGACCAAGGTATCAAATGACAATCCAGTAGCAGCGAATCTGACGTCGACGTGGATTATCTGTTTTGCGGAAACAATTATTCTAAAGACTGCTGCGGAGAAGGATGGATAATGTGCTGTCATTGTGGCTTATGATGCGTGCGCCGGTGTGGGAAGTGATGACGATGACGAATTCACATGTGATCTCTGCAGACAAAAATAAATTTTTCGAAAAATGTATTTTCAAAATAAATGTTATATTGGAGTATTTTCCCGTGTTAAATCCATATCCCGTTTACCTTCTGCATTTTCCTATTTTAGCGACACTGTGAAGATGAAATGATAAATTGCAGACAAATTCTAATTACCACATTTAACTATTTCTTTTTCATTTTTGATTGCATTAGGTAAATATGTGGTTAAATCAATGATCATCTTATATATGTATCATCTTATATATGAATATATATGTATATTCACTTTACACAGTTTTACAACATTTACCTGTGTCTATACATGATTCTAAACGTCAAGTATCCTCTTTTAGGCCCACTTCCCCTATATCAAATGGCATCTTCCATAAAAAAAATCCAAAACGCCCTTGTGGATTTCAACAGTTTTGCCCAAGTATTTCTCAGCAACCACAGCCGTTAGTGACCAAGCAGGAAACATGGCTGCGAGCTGTATTATAGTATGACAAGCATTTTCACATTAATGAACTTTGTATTTTAAAATTAAATTAGCAACAAATCCTTGCATTGTAGTAGCAGTTATTTTCAAATACCAAAATCCAGACCAAAGCAGAGTCAATTTTCGAGAGGTATTCCATTCTTTCAGATGCTATTTCTAAATTAGAGAATATAGCACGTTAGAAAATCGAGCAAATAATAGGTACCTATAAGAGGTTACAACTGAAAAATTTTCCAAACACCCAAATAGATTTTCAGCTCGTCGTAACAGTTTCACCTTCAATTGAACTTTTAAAATACATTATTTAAATTATCTGCGTTTCCACATATATACATATGTATGTATATGTGTTCATGTATGTATGCAGGATGGTAAGATACTATTTCAGAATCCGGTAACCACTACGTGATATTCAATTACAGACCGTTTTACGGTGGTTTGTATAGCTATTCCTTTAATAGAATCCAGCATAGTATTTTGATTTAACCCCGTTGCACCTTTGTTGTGGTCTATTATTAGTGTATGTGTTCTATTGCACGATTGAATGCATTATAATTTGATAAAGAATGGAATTGGTAGGACAGATGTATGTATGTATGTATGCTATTACGGTGATTGCATTCATTGGATAAACACAATGTATGTACTTACACACAGAATTCAAAGATTTTAACATCCTCTCACTTCGTACTTTTAAAAATACCGGAAAAAAGTTTCTGTTGCAAACTCCTAAGATAATAAACAATAAAATGAAGTGGATGATGTGGATCATACTGCAAAAAGCCACCGCAGATCTAACGATTATCATTCAATAACTGTATGTAGTTATCGATCGTTGGTGTTGAGTGAAAGTGCAGACACAACTATTTAAATAGTGCACTTACAATATCTATCACGTTCACCTCTTGACATTATGCATAATAGTACTAAACAATAAACAGAGAGGTAGGGAAGTGCTAGTAATATTTTTGCTGGTAGATACTTTTGTCTTTTATACCGCAACAGATACTAAATCTGTCTGTTACCAAATATGGTTTCCTAGTAATGATCGGTGCTCATATATAAAACGGCTATATGACTATTCACGTATGAACTACAAAGTCGTTCTCTTTATTGCTATTGGATGCTGGACATTTAAGGTGGATTTTATTGTAGATAACAGTTTATTGTTTATTACACTGTAGTAAAAATTTTTGTTATAGAAACTATGTAAATTACAGTTATTAAAACAGATTGAGCAATAAATAATGTAGACATATTAGATAAGGGACTGTTTAAGAGCTTATTAATATTCTCCTTACTTATTTGTTATTTCATCAAAATCAATTAAATATCTAATAAACGAAAGTATGTAGTTTATTTCAACTGTAATAGTTATTACAGGACATGCATTTTTTCTACTGCTGAAGAGGTTTTATCGCTATTATACTCTGTTTTTTATTAAGCGGACCAAACGATAGAATCCGCTTCACATTAGGCAAATTAAACTGATAGCTATTTTGGCGGTAAATTTCAATGATGAATTACAATGAAATCAAGTACTTGTTATTTACACTTGGATATTTAAATAAATTTCACGTATACAACACATTTATAAAAAAATAAGTGCACAATAATTCTAATATGTATTTTATTTGCATTATATTTGTCATCAAATATCTTAACATAAAATTTGTATTTTAGAAATTTAAAATTGATGTTACATACTATTATAAATTACAATAGAAAGAAGCACTAGCTGGTCAACCAAACTACATATGGACAAAAACTGTGCATCTTAATTTTTCAATAATGGTATTATATTTTAAATACATAATTCTACAGTTCTTCAGCAGAAATACTATCACTGTCGATACTAAAATCACTGTCGCTGGTGTCACCATTTCCAACCGAAATAATAAATGGCTCAATTACATCATTTATTCAGCCATCTAACTTGCACATTTTCCCTTCTTCTTTAATTATATGTTCTACACATTCCGTCTATGTTTCTGAGGTTACATTTGTAATTGCGGTTAACAAAAGTTTGACTTCGATTAATTCGAAGCTTTTATTTTTGCAGATACTTCATTTTTTATTTATAACTGGACAGCGAAAAAGAAACTGTGGCACAAAAAGAAAAACTGATGCACGAGCTGATATTAAGATAGGAATATCAATGTCTCAAAACGGACAATAACACGTCGATTAACCGAACAAGGCATTAAAACTTACAAAGCCACGAAAGCACTAGTATGCCTCGTCGTTGTAAGGCGTTAATTCAATCCAAAGGTCGTTGGACTACATAAATATTAATCAAGTCTCTATCTATCAAGTCAGTAAATAAACCTTTGATATTCACTTTTGCAGGATTACTACCAATAATTTTCTTGTACATATTCAGTGTAACTTGCCTTTCCTGTACAGACAAATGTCCACGCCCTAAAGTAGCACGTTTTCTTGGAGGCGATACTGATAATCCACTTGTACTAGGCCGTGGATCCATTTTTACAACCAAATAGTTAAAAAAACTGATTTTCTTGTTTAAACGTAGTAGAAACACAAAAATATAATAGAAAAATATGTAACAAAATATTTACTCAACTACCAACGATACGAACTGTTAGTATTGTTCCTTACCTTCTTGTGATTCTAGATTTAATTGGTAGTCAGCATCTTCAGTTGGCCCATGTGATAGCTGCTTTATACGGACTTATGATCGTTTGTTTCTGTTACTCAAATTGTTAAGCTTTCTTCAAATCATTCTTTATTGGAGTGCTTGTAATGTTTGTCGAAAGGATTTCATTTTATGGTACTTTTTCTGACAATTCTATCTGAAACATCTTAATAACTCCTTATTACATGGGGTATCACAGGCGCTAATCTACCTTACTCTTTATAATGTACACAACCGATATACCAATCACAGCCACTCTACGTTGACGACTACTTTTCCCACAATAGGGAGGACGACCAAAGAAGAAAATGAGGAGCCGATGTTCAAAAAATTAAAACAATGGTTCTCAGTAAATGATCGATGGTTTCATAACCGTGATCATAGCAAGAATCTAGATCATTCTGGAAATAAAGGTTGCAATATTTTGCGTGTGTGTTTTATGCCCGTCAAATATAAGTAATGCTGGATTATTTTTCGAAGCTTGGATGTGACGAAGAAAATGATCAAACCATTTCTCAAACAACTGTAATTGCATCCCTCCAGATTTATGGCACACTGATAGCGAACCTGGTAAGGTTTCATCAGCAAATTGAGGTTTCATTCGCACTCGAGGGAAAATTAGCATAGGCGGGAGAAATATACCACTCGCACTCATACAAATTAGTACAGTCGTTAGCTCTCCGCGTTCTGCTGATGTGAGAGAACCTACTTGTTTTCGTCCTGTAACAGCAACAATTTTTGATGGCCGATTTTGGACTGTAGTTATGCCCGTTTCGTCCACGTTAAATATTCTTGATGGCGGAAAATTATGTTTTTCTGGGAGCGGTTCCAAAATATCAAAAAATGAATTAACTGCCTCTCGGTTGAAGCCCCTAGCCCTTGCAGCAGAAGTTGCTTCAGGACTACGAAGAGACAAATTGTTTCTCTTCAGAAAGGAATGCAACCAGTGCCATCCTGCCAACTTAGTTTCATTATTAACATGGACAACTGTGTCTAATATTATTATTACATGCTGTAATTGGGGATGAGATTGGTGTAGTTACATTCCAGTTTGAACGGTGTTTAAACCATCTAAAATCACTTGATTACCGATATATTCCCACAGCTATATACTTTCTACAGTTTCTAGTGTCAATACTGTATCGCATAGAAGACGCCTCAGCACTCATTAAAGAGCGTACTAGAATGGCCATATGTTCCTATTTTTATTTTGTTTTAATGTCATAGATAGTCCTGATTGTCGCACATAGTAAATGACTGCAATTGTCTTCTTGTTGGTAATTTCCAGTCCCCAATGTATTTACTCAAAAACTTTGGAATTCTTCATTGTTAACAATATTTTGTGGAATGTTGTACACTCATAAAACGATAATAAAGTTGTAACAAATTTGCAATCTGCTACATCACGTTTCGCATTTAACAGCTGGCGTTTGATATTACCAAGTTGTTTACAAATAAAAATACAAGACAATAAAATGTAATTCTCACCATTGTTATCTCGCTTATTATTAAAGATAGACGGAAGGTTTAAATTTGACAAAGTTGCCAAATTTTGTAAATATTACGATCCCGAAAAGAAAGTAGACTTAGAACAAATGACGTTCGCGATATTTTGATATACATATTTTGCAAAAGCTAAACAGACATTCTCAATTTCATCTTATGGTGCACTTGAAATTTTTATACGACGTTTCGTTTTCCTGGAGTCATCATCACCTTTGTTATTTTTTTGTGAGCGTCATATTGGATTTCGACACCGCTAGGAAACGTGTATAACATGTCGACAAAAGTTTTTGATATTATGCTTTGATTGACGAAGAATCTAATTTGAAATTAAAGAAGGTAGCTATGAAATTTCGAACTGTCAATCGTTTCAATTTTCGTTGTATTAGTAACGGAAAATGTTTCTAAATCTTGATAGAAACTTAATCGAGTATGGATCATTTACAAAGCCGCGTAATAATGATAATAATAATACATAATAGGTATTTATTTGTCCAACAGAAAAGTCCAATTACAGGACAAATATGTATATATGTAATGTTCATGGTGACCGGACTTTAAACAAAAATCAACGAGATATCTACAATTGGGAAAAAATTTTGCGTTTTTTCCAAATGTAAATTTATATATACCATATTACACATGGTTGAAATCAGAAAAAAAAACTCTTTAGCTGTCCCAAAATCCAATATGGTGCCTATAAGAAATAGCAAAGTCGATGATGATCCGAAGTAAATGAAACATCGTATAAAAATTTCAACCTACACCATTAGATAGAAGAGTAAAAGTACCTAGCCTTACGAATATGTCCATAGTTATTTTCTACAAGAACAAATAATATCGCTAGAAGCAAGATAATAAAGCAAGACTTATCCGTTTCATTTTCTCAAAAACCTCGAACGTCATTTGTACTAAATCTACTTTCTTTTCGGTATCATAATAATCATAAAATTTAAAAACTCTGCTAAATTTAAACTACTGTCAATCTTCAATATTAAGCGAAATCGCAAAAAACCTATAGGTGGTTATATTCTAATAAATCCCGATATTTTTTCTACTTGGAGATCAATAAAATGCAGTTGAATTAGAAACCAATTTATACCAGAAAATCTAAACAGATTACGATTCTGTTATAATACTTCTTCATTCGAATAAATTAACATTTAATTGGAGTCAAACAAATTAAAATTTACCATTGCGTAGATAAAAATGGAATTTAATATAAAATTATACAAAATCCCAAAATGAGTACACGTTGCTTGCAAAACTAAATACATAAAAAACTGTAACCTGTCGATCAAATTTGATTATATTTGTACACTCATGGTAAGTAAAGACTGGACAATCTTGGTAAATCTTTACTTACCATGAATGTACCACATACCCGTGTTATATTGCCTGCTTTGTGTGTATTTAATAAAACGTTGAGTTATTCAAAGACAATTTCCAGAACATGTTATTTGGAGAATAGGTGATGTGAACTGATCAAACTCAGTTGGCGCTTTCTGGAGCTACATTAAGTCGCAGATTTATGGACACAAGCAATATCAAACCATTACTAATATTCAACTTAGACGAGTCATATGACACATATAATTTTAAAAACATGGTATAGAGCCTTTCTCATGTATGTAATTAGCCGTGTCTGGGTAAGATTCGCCGATACATTCTAGCTTCACATAGAATGTGCAGCAAGATCTCCTCCTCCGTCCAGCAGAATCTACACATAACATTTTCCGTCAGACCGAGTTGCCTCATATGTTTATTGAGTCTACACTGTCCAGTTAGTAGCCCTAACAACAATTGGACAATTCTCCTGTCTTTGTTCAGTAGATCTTCTGTAAATTTGGAGGTGTATCCTTTAATGAATTTCTAGACCTGTCTCTGTCATGGAGTTTCTCCACCATTCTAGAGCTTTATCCGCCGAGAATTTCCCAATGGTTTCGGCTATTTTTCTGTTAGTAATTCCATACGATGATATAGGTCCGATGAATGACTTGGGCGCCCCCTCCTTAGCCAGCACATCCGCTTTTTCAGTACCTTCATATCTTGCGGTTCTCTCCTACCTCGTTTAGTGCGCAGGCCCAGCCTCATATTAGTCGTGACGTGATCCTGGCAGCGTCAAGTGTTTTAATCACAGCCTGGTTGTCATTGAAAATGGCTATGGGTTTATGCTCTGTTCCTAGCCTTAGCATTTCTCTGACGGACTGGTGTATGGCAACTGTTTCATCCTGAAAGACTTCAGTTTCCTTGGACAGTTTTAGACTGATTCCTGTTTTTGGTCGATATCCGAAAATTCTTGTATTGGTATACAGTCGGTTAGAAAAAGTGTCCGTCTTCTAGACATCTGGTGCAGCGTGGCATTAATGGGACCACCGTCTTTCCAGTCTTCACCTCCTGGTATTACCGCTTTGTATTTTTTTAATAATAGCATTCATTGAATGTACTGTAATTCTCTTTTTTTTCCTATGACAAAGTTTGGACACGCTCAACGAAAAACCTTTGAATTTATAATTTTCATATTACCTACTCAAAGGATGAAGATTGTTGTTGGTGAGCTTTAATAATTTTTTTTCAAAGCGTTCAAACAGCATGGATTACCATTCAATACCAAAAAACAATCTATAAAGTCTGTCATAATTATGAAATTAATTAAACAAATAAGCAAACTGTAGTATGCCATCTTATACAAAATATTTTTAAACTTTTCCATAACTCATGGCGCTATGACAAGATATATATTGTTTTCTTTAAATTTTCTTAGGCACAACAAAATACTTTACATGTTAACTTTAATTAACTAATACAAACAGTAAACCTTCCATGCATAATACATAATAATTAATTTTGCACTGAAGCAGAATAGGACACTGTTAATACATACGGAAGAGAAGACTACATTTTTGCTGGTAAAACCTAATTAGTATCATGTTTAGCCGTTTTGCTTACTCAATAATATAATAATTTAAATTCTGATGATAACATGCAACATCTTGCACTTTTTTTGTTTAAATTATCACTTGTACAACATCATACGCTTTGAAAGCAAGTTATGTTGGTTTTTGAAATTAAGAATTTTGTTCAAGACAAATATGGGAAAATCAGTTCGCAATTTCCGCTTGCAAATTCGGTATAAATTAACAGATAAATTATGTAATCTTCTACGAGACATATACTAATACTAGAAGCAAACAATATCCACATAATTGTGATTACACACATCCATTGTTAAACAAATTATCCTTTCACTGAAAAAAAGTCCTCCCGGTACGAATAACTATTTCCGCACAGTAATTTGGAACAAGAAGAAATTCTATCACAGAACTAATCGTCTGTATGATTATACTTCAATCATTTTTGATTACAGTTTAGATATCTTATTCGCGTTGCTTAGGCGCCGTTGCGCAAACAACTTCTTAACTAGCTTTTCGTAATTTCATAATTTAATTCAGTGTTTTTCTGATCCTACGTTCTGGCGATTTCTCATAGTTTCACTGGTTTATTTCTACTTTACAAATGCAACTTGTAATTCTCTAAGTAATTGCAGAATACTTTCAAGGTACTTATTCTTTGGAATGAAAGTAAGACTTAAAGATATTCGAAGTGATTAGATGAATACCCTTAAAGTAGAAAAATATGTATTTGCTAATCAGATTGTTTTAATCAATTTAATTGTGAATTAGTATAGAAGTAATAAATTGAATACCATGGAAATACAAATTATGTACTGTCGATGTTTCCTTTTAAATATATTGCATATATCTTCAGCTGTGTGCATCTTCAAATTCAATAATACGTTTGTTATAGCTGTAATAAATTGCTACTATTGTATTTCTATTGTGGTTAAACTTCTAACGGACACTAGCATGATACTACTATTCTTCTATCGTTATAATTATTCTTTATATCATTATATGTATGTATATTATTGTTTTCGCTATAAAGTTAGCTTGACAACCATATCCCTAACGATTACATTGTTCCATTATAAAACATTAATTTATTGGACTATACCTGTTATTAGAGGATATTTAATGCGACATTTGTTAACGGAAGAGTGGTAAAAGGCCGTGTCTACCCATCAAGCTACAGTTTGTTATTGTAATAAACTTTAATCCGCCTCTTCAAGAAGGCGCAATATGTTATATAAAATAAATACAGTTCTGAAAGGTAAACTACGACACAAACATAACTAATAAAGTAATGATGAAGAACATAAAAGTACTAGTGTATATCAACAACGTATTTGTTGTGGTTTGTCTTAGGTTTGTTCGAGCAAGTTTGTGATTAGTTGGAAACTGTCAGACGCATGCGCACCAGAAAATAAGCGTTCGAGCAGAAATAATTGCAAATTGTTAGTTTCAGTTTGGTGTTCGTGCAGGCGCTGACGCCAATTTGAACTCGTTTGAAAACCGTCAGAACGATTTGTGGATTTTCTTCCGATTTACAATCCGCACAGGTGTACCAATACATACATAATTACTTTTGTATGCTGTTGACAGCTGTTAATGCTTATTGCTGTTGTAGTTTTTTATAGATTAGCAATAGTGGCTTTGTTGCTTATTAACTGATTGAAATAAAATTTAATACGTGGTAAGTATTTACTTTTATTTTGTTTGGGTAGCAGTCTTAATAAAAATACAAATATAGTTGTAGATGTCTGATATAGAAATGACAAGCAATTCCGTTTGAGAGACATCTAC
>SMLS01059496.1:0-20663 GCA_004785975.1 Popillia japonica
AATCATTTCCCTATCTTCAGTTCTCTTTAATTTTATAATACATGTCTATGCCTATTTTGCGTGCTGTTTCTATTTCTGCCTGCACCTGTAACTGTTGTGCCAGGAATTTGTCCATTTCCTCTTTAAGCTTATATGGTTCGGTTTTTTCGATCAATGAGAGGCCAGTAACTACAACGTTTTTCTCATTTTTCTCCTTTTCCGTCCATTCTATATTCTTTTTAATATTATGTCATTCTTTCTTGATTTGTTCGTTTTCTTTCTCTGTTTCCTTGTATTTTTCTTTCAAGATCTCATTTTGTTCTTTTAATTTCTTCCCGGTACTCCTTTTGATCTTTTCTCATTTCTTTCATTTCTGTGTTCATGTTTTTTATCTCTGCGTTCAACTCTATAATCATATTGATTAATTTATCCATTTTGTCTTCTCGGTTTTTATTTGTTTTAGTTGGCGTTCTCTGTGTTTTTCTACTTCCTCCAAATGGTGTATCTTCGTGTTCCTCATATACTCGCCTTCGTTTGTTATTCTCATCAGTGGATTCTTCGCTGTACATTTCTGTTTTTGTTTGTACCGTACACGGTTTAAATTTGATTTTAGTCCGGTTCTGTTTCTCTAAAGGTCTTACTGTTATCAGCTGTCACTTTTGTTTGTTAAAAGAAACACCGCGCAAAAAAACCACGGTCCCGGTCAACCCGTGGGAGACCAGATTTCCATCGGTGCCTCGATTTTTATTTTTACTTATTTCTACCGTATTAGAATATATAATCCTGCCTTATTTTAGCGGGTTTACTTGCTATATTTTGTCACTACTTGTATATCACTTTAAGCTTTTATTTGCTCGTAATCTCTCAGTGTTATGAGTTTAATTACGGAGCTGATGTACTCACACGACTGTTCGGACTTCAGGGCCGTACTCTTTGATTAATTTGTGTCTTGTAGACGACTTTATTAAACAACATTATTGAACACTATTGCTCAAGCTTTAGGTCTGCATATGTACGACCACTAAAATGTTAATTCTTCCGGTGCATTAGTTCGCTCTTACAATAGGTCACAACCTTAAATCTTTGCTAGCTATAAAAAAAAATTTATGTCCCGGACGACTGTAAAAACATATTTATTACGCAGCGTTTGCATTAATCCTATTTTATTATTATATTATATATTAATTAATCTTATTTAGCAAAACCATATTTATTGTTAAGTAGCTACATAAATTTCGTTCGAAATGTTGAATTCGACAAAACAAGAAAATTTCAAGAGTGATAAACCGCCGAGGCAATATATAAAAGATATATAGGAAATAAATTTTGTACGTCCTTTTTACTGGTGCATATTATGTGAATTCATTATAGTCAAATAGGTGTCGCCGGCGCCGGGTTCAGGGCCGCCGCGTCGCGAATACCGAATGTTTCACGCCGGCACGAACGGGCTTCATAAAAGTCAGACCACCTTTACGATCCTATGCTCCTGAACTGATGGACTCTTCGAATCAATATGTACCTTCCTCTTTATTGGTTTAGAACTTAGTTACATTTTATATTTTCTCTAGTATGTTATGGCAGACTCCGTGGATATTGTCAGTCGGTGACTTTTATTTCGTTTGCAACTTATAACAGAAATGAAAAGAAAATTATAAAAAAGTTCCGAAAGAAAAGAATTAATGGATTTGGGATCGTCGATCATTACCTCTTTAGTAATGTAACTTGCATAAAAAACATAAAGCGAGTAAATAGTATATTTTGAGGTATGAAGACACGATAGACGATAGTTTACTTGCGTTAGAAGACCTCATAAGCATCGTTACAATATTCAGAACAAACTAGTATATGAAAAACAAAGAAAGGATGAAATTCCATTGTAGCACTGCAATTTTATGCCTTCATTTTAATGTAGTAATTCAAAAGTGTATTCTTCACGTAAACGTTACACAATTATCAAAAGCCTTTCAACTTTATATTATTTATTCAGAATAAGAGTAAACAGTCCACACAGATCAAATTAAACTTTTAAAATAACTGCAAAAGACATTAAACGTGTTACATAATGCACTAGAACATTGTTTAGCTAATAAACTAAAGCGTTTATTTTATTTATTCGTGTCAATACTTCGAACGAGGTTATAATGTATCTGCAGCAATTGTTTGATGTTTGGTCATAGGATACAGAAGAATAAAACTAGGTTAGAGATCATTATTAAGAGAAGGTGAACATCAAAGTTATAGCCGAAATTTTAAGTTCGTCGATTAATAACCGTCGATCCAGATTATAATCGAAATTTGAAAACTCCTTTGATGTATATAATTGACTTGTATACGATGTATGTATGTATATCCGCAAACAAGATAGAGTGAAATAGAATGAACGAGACTTTATTATGAGCAAGCGTCTCTGGCGATCTTACTTCTTATTAACGAACACAAATAAACTTTTCATCTTTGGCGCATCCGGCCTGCGGCGTGCGTGAGTGCGTGTTTTTACCCCAAGACCAAGGCGTCGCGAGCTCGAAAGGCACGCGAACTGATTAGACACGCATCCCGTGATCGCTGAAAATTAAATATAAACCGGTTATGTGCTGTAATTTTACGAGATTTATGGGTATTTTGCGACGTCGTCTAAAGCATTATTACAAAAATTAAATGTTCTGTACGGTTAGAAGCTTTATAATATGAAACATGCCATGTGCAAGACGTAGCTAATCTAGATCGAAATAAATATTAATGTACAAGCTATATTATTTGAGTTGGAAAACGATTATTAGCAATCGTAGTTAGTTAGCATTGTGTAGGAAGTACATGCACCATAGATAACATAGCATGGACAAGTAATAGTAGAACTAATCACTTTATCTAATAAAAAGAAGTTATAAAAAAAATAGGAGAGTAATATTGATATTCTCAAATCTAATAATATTATTTTTGAATGCCGAATGACAGTGGAACTTCTACATTAATCCATCCACTAATCAAAATCAGTAACAATTTTACTCTGTTTTATTCAGCTAATTTGGTTGCTTTGAAAATTCTATGTATATTTCTAAAAATGTATTTTGTATTACTGCTACTAGGCAGTGCGTCTTTTAAATTTATATAAGTTAGGACAAAGCTGGTGTGACAAATTTCTTAAAGCGCAGTAACACCATTACTTTAGACAACCAGTGAAGTTTGCAAATGAGTGTGAGCAAATATCTCACGGTACAAAAGCAGCTATATGTTAAAACCGTCCCCTACAGTTTGTTCCAAAAAAGTATCTACTAGCTATGGCTGCGTTATCAGCTTACCATCAAAATAAAATTTATTTACATACTCGACAACCTCCAGAAGACTCCAGAGAACAATGTTGTTATTGAACCTAAAATTTATGAAAGTAATTCCCTTTGATAAGAAGAGATTCACCTTAGATAAGAGGCGTCCAAACAAGCTCACACCATGATCAATCATGTGGGGTTGGCAATGAAAATATTTTTTTCATAATAAAGACAATAATGTATAAAATAAAATAAATAAAAGTTTACATACATGGAAATACTTCACTCCCATCTGGAAAGCTTACTCACAGAATAATGTATATTGATCATTACATATCAGTGTTATATCTTTCAACGTATTTATGTAAGCTTTAGAGTAAGGTAATCTGCATTGATTCTTTCGAGCTAGTTTGTTCATTGTATCATATCTTGCTCATTCTCTATAGTTCCCCGATATGCATAAAACTGCAAACAATTCTGCTGACTAATGTTTTTAGTATTAAGTGCATTTGAGTAGATTTCCTGAAAATGGTTTCGCGCCAACAAGCACAGCGTAAGCTTAATCATTCATTCGCACTTCACGCGGCCGTAGTGTTCGAAAGTTTGCGGCAAGGAATGCAATTTATCAAGAAGTCCCCTCCTACAGGCTATTTATATCCAACAGCTGCCTCGTCCAAAATATAAACCGAAAGGGTAGTCTTATTTTGTTTTCGTAAGCAGTGACTGTTATAATTACCAGTAATTAATAAAAAGAGCAATACGAGCGGGGCTACATAAAAGCGCACATACACACTTTCTGTCGTAAGTAACAAGACCGGAAGCTTCACAACAAAAGAAAAATTAAACGGTATTGTTTTTAGAAAAAAGAAGAATAGGATTTGCTAATTAATTTGCCTTTTGTATTCAGCGAGCATTATAATCGCTGTAATTACTCGGTTGTTTGTTCGTTCTTAATCGTATGCCAGAGGATTTAAAACTTTAATCTCTTCTTCGCCTAAGAATTTGTTATAAAGGGCCCGACTGCTAATGTGAACGAACTACTATGTATACGTTTCTGAATATATGTATATAAAGCTGACTAAATTATGTTTGTAATTAAAACTTTGTGAAAACGTAGACAATGTACACTCTCTAACTAGATATTTAAAATTGGCGTTTCTCCAGTTCTTTTATAATATAGAGTATATTAACCCTATTGGGTCTACAACAGTCAAACAAATTTGCAATTCTAGGCCTCACATCTAACAAACTCCAGCAAATTGGACTAGATCGTTTTCCTGCAGGTTCAAAACATGAAATTCCATCGACGGCCATATGAAAACAGTAATGTCAATAGAAAATTCACTAGTTATGTGAATAAGGTCATCATGCATATATGTATATTTTTTATAATCTGGAAGCTACCATTGGTGAGAGTACATATAACAATAATAACAGCAAACAGTAATCTAGCTGTTTTTGTTATTTAAATCAATGTTGGACATGTAGTGCTTAAAGAAATTTTTACAGGATTTCAGTGACAGAAGTTTGCCAGACTCGATAAGTGTCACAATGGAATTTAATTTTAGCTATTTGGGCCCGTAGTTTTGCCCGCCACATTTTCAATTTTCTAATATCTGACTGTGTCTTCGCTTTGTGCCGTTGAAAGCCTGTTTTGAACACAAAAGCAACACTTTTGTTTTCGAGATATAAAATCAAAAAGAATCCTCAAACTCTGCCGCTAGACTTACCAATATTAAGGAAAGTTTACGCCATCGTTTTGTGCTTATTTGTAGCGTTAATACATTTTCAAGCTACTTTCTTTTGGCCACATCTTAACATACAAAAACAACTGATATAACATACTATACCTTGCACAACCTGAAAGAAGAGTTAATTTTTTAAAATTCAAATTACAATTCAACGGTGCCAAAGTGGTTGAATACAGTGATGGCGTAAAAAATTCTCAATATTGCAAATTGTGATGGATTTGTTGGCTGTTTTCCTTCTAGCTACCATTTGTGATTACGTTGCTTTATATACATACGAGATCTGAAAATTAAGTATCCGGAAGAGAATCCGCCACATAGTCGGGCGCGGTAGAAGGGATCTTGACCTAAACGTCACCCAAGTTTCAACTCGTTTCACGCGGTAGTCTGTGTGTTATGCCGGAGGAGTGAAGTACTTATTTCGCAATTGTGTACATGATGTCTACACCAGAATATTTTGAGCAAAGAATATTGAAATTTTTTGTGACGTGGAGGAAATCGAGAATTGAAACGTTCACATCGTTGATTTAATCCCAAAATCCTCATTCTATGAGTGGTACAAGAAGTCTTAGGGGATGCTAGTGCAATGACACTCCGCGCTGTGGTCGACTGGTTGATGGTCGCATCGCCACCTCCGTCCAAAAAGTCGAGCAAGTGTTGAAGGATGATTGTCGATGCTGGATTAGACAAATAACGGAAGGTACTGGTATCAATAGTGAGTGTGCGCCAGATTAGTTTCCAAATTGCTGATTTCCAACCAAAAGGAAACTCGATAATGCATTTGTCAGGACTGGATCGACCACTGGAAAATGTTTGATTATGTGATTACTGGTGATGAGAGTTATATACAACACAGAAACCAAACATCAGAATGGAAGAAACCTGGGGAGTCAAGAACCAAAAAGGTGCGCATGTCCAAATAGCAGGTGAAGGCCATAATTATCGAATTTTTTGAATCTAGAGGCATCATTTTAAAACACTGGGTGCCCAAGGGGCAAACTCTAACTACTACCTTCTACGTTGAGGTCCTGAAGACATTTCCTCCTACAGCCCAGATTTAGCCACACGTGATTTTTTACTCTTCTCTAAAATGAAGGGGCTGCTCAGAGGAACTCATTTAACTACAGAAATGGTCATGAACCAGGCATGTATGCAATTGTTTCCAGCCGTAGAAATCACGAATGGTAAGGAGAGGAGGATGTAATATATAATTTGTGACCAATTTGAAATAAAAGCACTTAAAATCAATTTTCTGCATACTTATTCCTCAGACGTCATTATGACCACAACAATGGGTAGTATTTACATGATATGCGCCTAGTATAGTAAATAATCCGTATTCACAGTCACTAAATTAATCAAGTTACAGTAAGTACTAACTTTACTCCACGCACTTGTGCTTAAAGTGACGTTTTACGCACGCAAATCGAATCGTGAAATGACATGTTTTGATAAGCGAGTGCAAAATAGTTATTTACGAACCAAGTGCGTGAAACTATATTTCGGCTCGCGCCAGTTTAAAGCGCGAGCAGAAGGCGAGCGCTTTATGGACACGAATTCGCGAAATGTTTCACGCACGAAGTTTGTACAATATTTTTTGTACGAGTACTTTAATAATACCTATCATTAAATACGTTTTCATTTATAACACACTACAAATCTCTTGATATTCATTAAAAAAATTTGAGTTGGCAGTATTGATTATATGAAGTGACATTTAATTTAAAATTCAAATTCAGAAAATTCAATACAAAATTAAAACCTAACATGAATTCTGATAACGAAATAGAATGTACACCCCCAGAAATTCGGGAAGCGGTCAATACTGCAGTAGATAATTTATTACCCATAAAATCAAAAGGCGTATACAAAACCACGTATACTAAATGCATAAATTGGGCTAGATCTAAAAATATAAAAAAATACTCCGAAAATTGTTTATTAGTTTATTTTCAAAATTTACAATCAAATAAATCATTATGGTCGACTTATTCCATGTTAAAATCATGCTTAATAGTATATGATAATACGGATATATCCAAATATGCAAAACTCATAGCATATTTAAAACAGACAACGAAACAACTTCAGCCTAAAAAATCAGCAGTATTAAGCGAAGAACAAATTACTAAATTTATTGTTGAAGCACCAAATTCTTTGTTCCTACTAATGAAGGTAGTCATTTTCGTATATTTTAAATTCATAAAACACTATATGTATATATTTATAGGCTGTATTAATAATCGGTATTTCTGGAGCGTGTCGACGTGAAGAACTTTGCAAAATGTCATTGCGAGACATAGAATTTAAATCAAATTTACTTATCGTAACAATTCCAGAAACAAAAACAAGTAACAGCCGTACATTTGCAATCATCAAGACCGAATGGATTGCATTAATTCGGCAATATGCAAATTTAAGACCAGACAACCAACAACGATTCTTTTTAACATATCGCAATGGCAAGTGTGTTTCTTTACCGGTTGGTCTTAATACAATTGGTAAAATTCCAATGCGAATAGCTGAGTACCTTCAGCTTGATAGCGCAAGTAACTTCACTGGTCACTGTTTCCGAAGGAGTTCAGCGACATTGTTGGCAAACCAAGGAGGTGACTTGCTTTCAATTAAAAGGCATGGTGGATGGAAATCATCTACGGTTGCAGAAGGATATGTCGAAAATTCTCTGCATAGTCGAATTCAATTGGCTAAAAAAATGACGCCGTTAGAAATGTTGAGTCCTCCTGCAACTTGTTCGACATCTGAAATACAAGATATACGCAACAATACAATCAATGTTACTCTACCTTCGCAATCGATATCAGTTGAAACAAACCAGCTAATCCATGGGGTATCAATCTCTGGTTGTGAAAATTGCCCGATCAAAATTTTTAATAATTGTTCCGTTTCAATTTCTGAAAAGAATGAATGAATGTAATTTATACATTTGTTGCTGTTCTGACATTGAATTACATACCTTCCAAATATAACAATTTCTGTTTCATGTCGTTTTATTATTTCCACAGAAAAACAATGAGCTGGTCAGCGTACTATTAGGTGCTATTAGGGTTAGGGATTTATGATTTTAAAATGTCACTAAATTAATCAAGTTACAGTTAGTACCAACTTTACTTCACGCACTAGTGCTTAAAATGGCTTTTTACGCACGCAAATCGAATCGTGAAATGACATGTTTTGATAAGCGAGTACAAAAAGATATTTTGAAAATTTAATTGTAACAGCCAACTGGACAAATCTTTTATTGTGTCAAATTAGTTTAGGTACATGTATAAAGTAACGCGTACTTTGTACTTGTTATAAGAATGTATCTTCTCTGATAGTATGGTTACCTACGTCATACTACATAACTAGTGTTTATCCAGAATACACCCATGAGTTGCAGTGGAAAGCAACTTCAGATCAACTACATACATATCTACCTACCTATGTAAATAACTAGTGAATATTTGTTTAATATGTTTTCAAGTCTATCTTTATAATACGGACTTATCTGAGCCAAAGGAGCGGGATTAGATACCTGCGGCAGACCTGAAAATTATTTATTCTAATTAATTATATTGTCCTGCTTCAGTTGAGAGAGTTTTAATTATAATGACAATAATGCTTAAAAATTGTTTAATGTAGTAACATCTTTTAGATAATATAATCCAAGACTATAATGTCTGCCATTTAAGGTACAAAGCAACACTTATTACAAAAATAGCTTCCATATACATTGAAATTTCTTAAATGTGTTATTGTGTAGTTAAATGGAATTGCTGTTTTATTAACTTTGTGCAGTATGTCAAAGAAGCAACGGTTTCCAAAACATATCTTAGTTTTGCAATACTTCCTAATCTTAGGTGTATGAATTAGTGTATAATATTAATGCTAATATTAATATAACATAATATTAATAAAACATATGTCCAACAATCTTTCCAAACATAGCTTCGTAAATATCATTCAGAATCCTAATCTTATCACGTACGCGCTCTTACAGGTTCTTTCCACAAAACGCGATGTAATATTCAGATATGATGAAAAGTCTAATCTAACAAAAACCGCAGTTTAACAGTTCCATACAAGTTTTTTTTTTATAATTCGTTTCTACTAAAAATGTACTCTAACCGCTACTACATTAACCCCTGTAATATTGTAATACATCCCTTTAATTTTGTGGCGAACAGGCGAATAACATAAATAATTGATCTTTTTCATGTTTCCAAGCACCAGTCACATGAAAAATCGTTAACTCCAGAACTGCGAAAATTGCGAGTTGCCATTAGAGGCGAAGTATAAGAAAGCATTGAAGTCATTTCTAACGGTTTCTGCTTGACCGCACAGTGGTAAGGCGATAAGGAATAAATCTTCCTAATTTTCCATAACTGCAGCGAGGGGTTGCATGATATTTCCATTTTGCGCTGCGTCTACGGAACTCAGCGGGGTTGGATGTCTTCGAGAAAAACTTCATTCATTTGTAAGAAAAAGACATCATTTCTGAGAAATAGGAAAACTCCACTGACGTTTATTTTCCAAATATTTATATAATATGGTGATAAATGTTTCTGAAATGTGTTATCATTATTTACTTCGTAGCCTACTGTTCGTGATATAACAGGATTAGAGAAAATATGGATCATTCTAACAAAAGATTCAAATGATGTGAAACTATTTACTTTGTATCCAATTTAGTGAGTTGGTTAAAATATTTACGAACGTATGTGTCATGTTTCGAACGCGGGATATTCTTACACTCGACTTACTATCCGACAAGGAATTATAGAACACACCCAATATATAAATAGACACCGTTCTTCTCTATATTTATTAGAGTGTTTTACTCTTCATTAGTTGTGAGAAACTCGTTATTTTTTTATAGTCATCTAATTAAAATATTTTTCTTAATTCAAATAAATACTGTTTTAGTTATTGCCAAGACAACCGTTATAATTTCTCTATTTAGGTACAAATTATCCAATTTTGCTGTTATGCAATATGAATAAAGTTTAGTGAACTAGATATAAAGAACGTGTGTACAGTTTAGCATCTGGACCACGTGCTGATAAAAGTAAAAGTACCACTTTGATGTACTGTGGGTAATTAAATTAAAACAGTGTCACATTAATCAGTAAACTATGTATTTTGTGGCTCTTAGCACACAAATCTCACAATTTATTGCTTACAATAACTACCTCTACAGTACTAGTTATGTTACTGAATGTCTTCTTAGTGTTTCATTGATATTACAAGACTATCTTGCTCTAAGCAATGCAGTGTTGCCAATTGTAATTCGCAGATGAATCCTTTAGCCTAGATAGCTCCCCTTTCACCTTCCCGACCGAAATTATAAGCGTGCAAACGTGCGCAAAAGGAATTTTAACTTCCTCGTATGATAATGAATCGGTTTCAATACTATGCCTTAAGGCTCAACAAGCTGTAAAATTTCATTCCAAAGTGGTATTGAATTCCCAGGTAAACTGAGACAACTGGCAAAATATCACTGCATCACATTGACATGGGTACCGAGCCACTCTGAGATTAGTGAAAACGAACCTGCTGATGGATTACACAGAGTAGCCAGTTAACAACCATTCGCAGCCCCAGAAGCGACGTATGGAAGTTTCTACGGTAGCATTAAAGCTTTCATCAGAACTCTGCTACTGGCATGAGAAACGCCAAAGTCCTTGGAATTGTTCCGTACCAGGCTACACTTGGTAAATCTGTCTCTATGAGCAGGCCCAGGTTAACGATGCTTACAGGCTGACTGAACACCGCACACTGAATAAACATATGCATTGTATCGCCTTAGTGTAGAGGCTGCGGCAACGTTGAAGAAACTCCTGCGCGTCTCCATGCCAACTGGCCACTGTGGGGATTAGACAAAGGCAAATTAAAAAAACTAACTCTCAACCAACTCACACACTTCTTCCTATAAGTATAGCCGAGTCAGAAGGCCTAAACGACATGAGGGCACAATAGGTCTTTTTGTCGAACCCTTTGTAACCCTTGAACAGTTACATGCATTTATCTGGTAGTTTCAATTCTACCATACCTCTGAATTTCCAAAGAAATAATTAACACCCACAAACTGTATTTTATGGCGTTTCCTTCATTATTAACTTTCTGTCCCAAATATTAGACGCCTATCGATATTTGCTAATTATGACAGTTACCTACACATGCCATATATTTTATGAGATAGAACACACCGTTTTCGAGACAAGATGTACACACCCGCAAGGTGTGGTTACTGCAGCGATACGTAAGGCAGAAATGTAATGTAAGTAACCTAAGACGACGTAGACCTTTAAGTTAGGAATCCAAGGCGGAGCCATACTTAGTTTCCGTAAACTGCAAAGACGGTATTAAATGTTTCGTGAACTGCTGAAGAACTCTCTCTTTTAGTGAGTCTTCAGATTCCTTTTGAAACGCATCGGGATGTTCCGAAGATGTAATGTCGTTACGAAGGTGTCGTGTCGGAACAGGGAAAGTTGCAAACTTTTATCAGACAAGGTGACATATTAAATCCGACGTTCGGATCGACCGCAGACGGAAATTTCCCCAGAGACTTCGCTCCTATGTTTTTAACTACACTATAAAAATCTGTCTATATCTAAGTATGTTTATAAATCCGTGGATTTACATCCGGATAAGGATTCTTCCCCAAACATAAAACAGAAACAAATCCATTTTTTTGTCTTTCGTTTAGGTACTCTTAACGGAGAAAATCGAGCAGCTGCTTCCTTTTACGCATACAAGTTCGCTACTACCGGCGCAGCGGAACATGTTCTGTCTATTATACATAATTTGTTATATACGGTACATAACGAGCGTATTCGATGCTGTAATATTTGGACTGTAGCAGCCATATTTCCTGTTTATAAAGTTAATTTAAACAAATTGTACGCTAGTGGACGACCAAATCATCCGGTATTTTATGCTTTTATGATACGTTATTAGAGACAACCACAAGATGAAGAACGTAATCTGAAATTTATGACGCTGTTTACACATACGCGTTGATGTGCAACGGTTTTTAGTAGTTAAGGTTGTTAAGCACAGCATCTTATACATTAATTGTTTATTAAATCACCTTAAACACATTTTTTATTAGTTGTTTAATTCTTATAATCTACGCCTGTAAAATGAGTGTATAAACATGACTGTTATAAACACATGTACATACGTTGTATTCCTCACAACAATTACTGAAACCAAATGTGAGTTCACAGTACTGTTACTTAAGTGTTATAGTATATGGCTGTCCGCCTTACTTCCGTAAGCTTGTATGTTTATTGTATTAGCTGTCTATTACCATTAACATTACCAATTTGCTACTTCAGTTTCCATAACCTTTTTATTTTGAGTACTATAAAATACGCTACAGATTAAATTGTGATTTCTACGAAGCTGAGGTGTAGGTGCAAACTTAATTCTAATGCGTTGGTTGATAGTACCATTATAGTACCTACAAGGAAAAGATATGCACACTGTGTGGCATTACAACAATATAAAACAGTAACCCAATTACACTACAAAAACTTCTTTGTTGCCCTTCCCATTAATTTGTTTAGCATCTGCTAGATCAACAGCCTACTTAAAGTATCAGAGCAAGTTGCCTCTTGAATATTAGATAATATACATATTCATATAAGTGTATGCACAATTTAACTACTATGCTACTCAGAAATATGAGCGGAAAGCCGCCATAAGTCGATATTTATGTGTCAAGAATACTAACAAATTTATTGTGACTATCAATCAGCAAAGTTAAGTCTGTAAATATTAACATATGGAACAAAGTTGTAAAACAGAAAGTTGCTCTTTAACTAAGTATTACACCAACATAAAAAACTGCAAAGGAAAACCCATACCCCGTAACTTGTATGTTACGATAAATATAACAAATGAAAAACTAACACCAAAACAAAAAATCAAATTAACGAAAACTTGGGTGTCCTCTGACCCGCATTACGTCTGCAATCCGCCTGGGCAACAACTCAATGTATGATGTAGTCTGGACTCACTTTGCTCTTGGTGGAACTTCCCCGTTTTGTAGGGCCTCCACATACCCTATTGGATTCATGCCTGTATTTTGAGCTGGCTGTTCCAAAAAAATATATACCACTCTCTTTTAGGTGATTTTGTACAATGGCAATGTGAGGGCGAGCGTTATCATGCATTAAATGAAAAATAAGGCCGATGTAAGACACAAATGAATGTGGCTCTAACATAAACCCAATGTGTCTACATAGTTTTGGTCATAGTACAATTACAAACAACCACCAAGTATGTACGTATTGGTCTCGAAAGATACACCTCCCCGTATCATAATCGAACCAGCTCCGAAATTTTATGGTTTCCTGAAGTTCCACTGACTGACGCGCTCATCATCTCGTCTATATACTGGCAGGCGGCTATTTGATGAGAAAAGGCAATACCTAGACTCGTCTGTGAACAAGTGAGTATAAGGTCTTTTGTCAGTATTCTCGCACGTATTCCTTGTTATGTGAGTCTATTTCTTACAATCTGACACAATATTTACATTTCGAAGCGTAAAGAGCTCGTTTCTAATCTGCTTTAGAGCGCAGTGCCTGATTCGCCAAGCAGTGAATCGTAAAAAATGATCGTCTATGGTCGCAGTTGGCCGTTTCCTATCCTGTCCTGGTCTCCTGTTAAATGCCCTAACTTTTCTAACTGCGCACCAGTTTCGAAATTGTCAATTGTCGGACACGTAACAACCTGCGAACGTACATATGTACCTTTTGATTTCTACAATCGTTGTATAACGAAATGGCTTGGACAATTTCTTCGTTATTCGTATTACTTAATACAATGTTGCTCTCTACATTTCCAGGGTTTCGTTCTATTACTTCATTTTGCTTAGATTTCGAGAAAAATAAAAAATTCTTAGATTCTCTATAAAACGGTAAGTATAATATATAAATATTCCTCCATTACGTTTCATTACTTGCGATAATTCTGATATACCCGTATGGGTATATTAGGGAAACATTATGGCGTAAATTTTACAGTTGCATATCCACACTATCATCAGCAAAGAAATTGTATAGTGGCCTGTAATTAATATTACATATATACTAGTAAATGATGTATGTCTGCGTTTATGACTTTCTATAAATTGACACCTTGGACTGTGAACGTCTATCGGCCCATGTGATATACAGCAGAACCACAACTAATCCTCCGCTAAAATTTATAAATTGCCTGTGAGTATGTAGGTAAGTTTATGCCTTTAACCCTAGCAGGATCAACCTTTTTTCAGGAACAGCCCACCAAGGGACGTCAACAATATTCACACACATACTCTCATTCAAAATGTGTACTTTTATTCAAGCCAAAAATCTTACTTCTAAAACTCAAAAGGGCAATAAGTATTATTAAAACAACTAATATAAGGCAAGAAAGAAATTTTACTCGAAATCAGTGGTAACGGTATCTTCACAGGCCATACAAACATTAGACTCTTTGCTTTGCTTACCACATACATATTTGTAAGATTTTGAACAAATTATGGTTGTTTTTGCTAGCTTACAGAATTTTTCTTTCTTCGATTTTGCCAGCTTGAAACATGAATGTCATCTTCCCTTATCATATTGCGAAGGCGTTACAACTACAGGTTGAACATTTTCCATTACATGAATAATTGAAGTGTGCAGTCCATTTAAACTTGCAGCTCTTCTGTCAATAAGGAGTACTGATAGGACAAGTCCCAATTCTTGTAAAACAAACGACGACGTGTACTCTTATTTTCGTTCCATTGCGGAAAATTTAGGATATATAAAGAATACGCAATAACGGCTGTAATATACAAGAAACTTAAAAACAAAATGAAAGTGGGCATCTTCGTGTCGACCGCTTTGAGGACTACTTTCTCAACATCTGGTCTATGGTATCAACACCTCCTTTAGTTTCATTATAAAAAAGATTGATGTCGGACTTTTTTGTTTTCATTTTCATTGTTACTTACGTATCTTTGTAGGTTTTCTGACGCCTCCCGAAAAGAAAAGTACCTGGTAGCTTTCTTTTGTCTTCGGGTCTGAAAATGCAAACACATTTGAATAAAGATGTCTAGCTTCTGTTTCCTCAAGTATTTCGCTTATGTCTTTGCAATTTTGTTAGGTCAAAGTCGTTAAACAGTTGTCCTTTAATATATATGCTAAAGCTATGTGATGTCCTTGTATTATCTAGACTCAACTACTGCGATAAAGTGTATGGACCTTGCTTGGACAGTGTGGACGCACGTAGACTACAGCGAATCCAAAATTCTTGTCTACGGTTTATTTACAACAAAAAAAAGTATGCGTCTGTGTCGCATACTCTGAAGCGAGTTAATTGGTTAAATTTGCTAGCCAGGCGTTCCTATCACTACGCTTGTTTTGTCCATAAGTTAATCCTCTTTAAAACTCCGCCATACCTCCACAGGAAACTTGTCTTTCGCACCGATGTTCATAGGGTTAACATCAGGTTCAAAGGTACCTTGACGCCTCCACTTCATAAAACGGCTCTCTTCACCAGATCTTTCACTTACAACGCCTGTTTCTGCTATAATCGGGTACCTGAACACCTCAAAAAAATGCAACTTTCTACCTTCAAACATAAATTTAAAGAATACCTGTTGTCCGTGGGATGACTCCATTGATCTATATATTGCGTTGATTGATATATTACATGATAACTGTCTATCTATCGCATGAACTGTTAATACCTTTTACTGCGCCGCTATCTATATCTTTTCTCTTCTAGTATTGCCTGTCGCGTCAATGTTTCGTGGTTGTCCGGGTTGTGTTGCTCTTCCGTAGGTTAAGTTATATTAGGTTCGGGGCGGATTTTAATCAACTTACCAGTTGTTTCCACTTCGTTTAGCAAAATAAGTTTTCTTTCCTTTCTTTCCTTATATGCCCACCGCTATGTTCCGTTCAGAATTTTTGACTTGACACACCAGCCGTTTCACTATTCCCTTTGGACCCTGAGAAGCTGGTGTACTGTCCTGTGTTTTTCCTGCATAAACTTCCATGCGTAGAACGTAACGCGTTGAACAATCGGCAAGAATTCATGTAAGAACACCACATTTGCTCGGTTTTTCTTTCATGGAAACCTTGAAGGGACATCTACATCGAAACACAGATATTTCGTCCACTACGATATTGATGCCTGGTGTGAAATATTTAAAAAATGTATCATTTACTAAATCAAACATTTCACGTAGCGGAAACTTTTTTGCCTGTTTTCTTTCTTCTCTTGTAGATTTTTCGACAAATCTTGAAATTTTCATCAGTTGTCGGAATCTATTTCGACTCGGCCATAATACAGGTGATAAAACAGGTTCACCCTATTCAAAATTGAAATGATAAATAACGCCAGATTTTGGTTTCATTGTTGGTATACATATTTTGCCAGATAACTTCTTCATTCCAATGTAATACAGGATTTGCAATATTTTTGGTGTAAAACCGCACGACTCCAATATATTACCAACAGTTCCTTGATTTCGAAGGGGTGGTCGCCCACGAAAAATATTTGGCTCTGCTCACCGAGTAACTCCTGGTGTGTAAGCTTGACAGTTTCTTCCAGAATTTGACTTACATATGTATATGTGAGGTTAGGCATTGCCCATCGTGAAGTTTTTATGAAATTAAGAGATAAACGAATACAAAAAAATCGCTTCATACAGCATGTAATACGCCTACAATTACTAATTATTTGGAATTCTTAGTAAAAGAAGTTTTAATACATAATAAAATGTTTTGGTTGCTTTTTAACGCCGCCTTTGTCCTGCTAGGTTAAGTCTGCAGTTACATTTCGTGTGAATTGCGAGAAAATACTATAACAATACCGAGAAAGTACAAATGACACAAAACACGAGCATTTAATTACCAGTTTAAATATAAAAAGTTACTGGTATTATAAAATATACGTTTCAAATTTTATAGGAAGGAAACTAAGTACTAGATTTCACCTATAGGTGACGCATTACAATAGCAGCACATTGATTAAATATCGATTTTTTAATTAACATAATTGCTGTTTTACAACAGCAGTACATGTAACAGATAAACTATTTATTTATGAACAAATCAAAAGAATGCACGCGGGCGTTATTTAACAACAACGACAAACAGGTATCGCCGACTTTGATGACACATAAAATATAGATTTACGCTTACACAACGGGTAATACCGGTTAATGGATTTGTATATAAGTTATAGAGGTGGTGTGGTGAGCGCGGTTCGCTAACGAACCGAGACATGATCGATAAATCGGCTCTAACCGACACTCATCAAATAATTACCGATTTTCGATAGATTGCTATTGTGACATTGTACATTTATTCGAAAATGCAAAATGCGATATGATTGTGTATTTTATCGCGTATGCCACTCAATTTAATCGTTAAAAAAACATTTCTGGCAGTAGGGGTAATTGCACAGAGGCATTCAATGTTTATACAGGCAACAAATGTCATTACATCAAATTACATAGGTACGTAGTTTTTAAAACGTATTAAGTTGTTTTTGTAGTGTTGCTTTAGACCAGAACCATACATCCTTTACAGTTGCTGTCCTGAAAACTGGACCTTACAATGCCCTTTCATTATAAAAACTTGAATTAATATAGAAAGTCATTCCCACCTCAAGAGAAATCTTCCAGTAGCATGCAGTGGCCTGCCTGTATAATTTCATTTCACTACACTGGAATATTTGCACTTCTTCTAATTCACTCATTTTAATAACATTACATCTTCGCATATATTTGATTAGATTTGAGTATTACATTAGAGCAGCCACTGTACACGGTTTGATCTCTAGAGAAGAAAATGCAGAAGAAAAATGCCCTTCATACGTTAAGACGTAAGTCAATTCATAATAAGTGTTATTACTTCCTCTGCTCTTCCTATCTCTGATTCTTCATTGATAAAATTATCCAAAATTTCTAAAGTTCCATGTCAAAGATATATTTTTCCTAGTAAAGAGTTCGAATGGTTTTGAAAACCTACCATGTTGTTGGTAGAAACACCATGGGAGGTGTCGAGGCAGAGAGACTTTCGATTTGTGTTACTATATATGTATGCACTCTTAAGTTTATGATATACTGCGACCTAAAAGATCTATTGTGTCCCTTATCCACGCTGTATTTACAGCTGGTCGATTATTCTGATTCCTGCAGGATGTCCGAAGGCCGCAGATTAAGCAACTCTCTCTCTTCAATTTCATGGGCTTCCAGGTGCAAGGCCATTGAGTTGCATAGTGCACAGCAGTTTGAGAGTAGATGAGCAGTAGATCGATGGACGTTTTATCGTCTTCCCCACAAAATCTACATTCAGCTTCTGTCGTTACTCCAAGCCTGCTTAAGTGTCCATTCGGTTTGCACTGACCTGAAAGGATCTGTATCAATATACGGATAGGATATTGGTTTTGCTGAGCTTTGTAGATTTTTGTGGTTATATGTTTTCCCAGTATTTGTATTTTTTTCTACTTTTCTTCACTTTTGATCCACTCTACTCTAGATTACACCACCCACTACTTATCCCGCAAATAGTTTCTTGTCCCACAGAAGGTATTCTGACGCCTTCTTAACGAGATTGTCTGTAATCTCTTTTCGTTTCACTTCACGCAACCTACAGGAGAATTATCTTGGTCTTTTTGCCTGGGTCATTTAGTTTGCCTAGCCACTCCCAAACCAACTTTGAGCGCTGATAATAGTGGAGTTCAGCGCCCTGATGGCTGCCTGACTATCAGACATTATCAGAATTTCTTGTCCATTTGAGAGCGTTGTTATTGAGTTTCGTGAGGATGTCTTTGTTCCATTCTCTTTTGGTACTAAGATTTGTGGTAAATATTTTCACAAAGTTGTACTTATTTGACAAGTCATCTCGGTGGAGAGCATGTTTCAGATTTCTTCATCTTCTGGAGGCTGAGGTATATGCCCTATCTTTCCCCGATCTTTGTACTACTTATAGTAATTACTAGATTAATTTATCGCGTCTCCGATCATGTTGTCATTTAAATGGATCTGTAAAAAAACTACGTAATTGCTAGAGAGTACCAGTTTTTCTCAAGTTATCAAAGCTTCCTATAAACATAAACAGTGCACAAGTTATTCTTTATACCTTTTGGCAATTGTCATTTTAGTGTGAAACTAATTTTGAAACCTACTACTAATACAAATCGATTTTAAAAGCATATCTCATATGTATACAGACGAACCTCAACTTGCGAAGATAATACGTTCTATAAAAAATGTTCGGAAGTTAATTGTTCGTAGGTTGAATTCGCAATGTGCGCACGAGCTCCTCATTATTATTGCCTTTACATGTATACGATGTGTACGATTATGAGTGTTCGTAAAACTTTCGTTGCCGTTTAGTGGACGAAGAGACACTAGCATCTAACTAGCATATGTATGTATTTTTATGACCTTTTTGTACTTATCTTATTTTCCTGATATTTTTTCCACTTCTAATGCAATTACAACACTCTAATTCGAATAAAGATCAAATTTATTCCATTATTATTATGGAATAAATTTGAATCTTGTGTTGTAATTGACCTAGAAGTGGAAAAAATATCAGGAAAATAACACTAACATCTAACATGCACATCATTTTTATGCGCACAGATACAGACTTAGGTGCGTTTCTGCTAAAACGGGGAATTACTAAAAATCCGTTCGCAAGAACAAAAGAATATGTTCGTTAGTTCAATAAGCGGTATCAATTTTGGTTGATAGTTACTTCGAATGTTCATAAGTTACGATGTTTGCAAGTTGAAGTTTGCCTGATTTCATATGTATAGATATGTACATAAATTATGTACATATATAGAATCAGCCGCCGTTAAATCCTTTACCCACATATTCACATTTAAATGTCATGTACAGTACATAAAAACAATTACAACAAATGCAGTAAGCAATAAATTAAGAGTAAATGCTATATGTATACAAAACCAAATTACCAATCTAAGTAATCTGAAAGCTTCCAGTTAATCACCATTGTTACTTATAAGTAGTCGATAACTAGAGGCACAGGAAGGTAATCGATAAAAAGGAATTATTTAGCGAAGTTTCAAATTGGACAGTTTTACGTAGTCTCGCTAGTTCACGCTTAATGTCTGAATCCTTTAATAACCCACACAATGTCTGCTTCAAGATAGATCAATTTCTAGAAATTTGTAATTGCAGTTCTAATAGCTATGCCTAAATAATCAGTATTGAGTTAGCATCTATGTAGAGTGTAACAGCAGCCAAAAAGGTATACTGGCAAGTGCACTGTAATATATTTATAATAATTCATTTTTGTACATACTTTGATTACGATGACAATATTTGCTGTTGTAATATCTTTCTTTAGATCCACATTTTTCTTTACACAGTAAAGATATTTCGGAAAATTAAGCATGGAAGTAAACATTTTTTCAATTTCCGAAATTAAACAATTGAAGCTAAATCGGGTAACTAGCGATGTATCGAAATCGTGAACATTGTGACATATTTATATACCTACCACATATTCTATGTACATATGTGATTACAATTTAAATTAGAACATTTAAAACAAATCATTTTACACGTATTTATAATGTAAGTTTCAAATGCACAGTGCTGCGGTAACTTCGAGTGAGCGACGTGTGTATAAATCAAAATTGTAAA
>SMLS01059497.1:0-19480 GCA_004785975.1 Popillia japonica
ATATTGCGTTTGTCTCTTAAAGTATTAAACTTAGGTATAGGGAAAGCTATACCAAAGTTGTAGTATATTAAACTGTGCATTTTACTGACCAATAATATACAGGGTGTTCTATTTGAATTAACGGAGATTTTTTATGTATTTCTTCCTCAAATTTGACAAGATTTTTTGTGTACTTTGTATATTGTAGCTGTTTCTGACATGACATTCTGAAGAGCCATTATTGCTCAACATTTGGTCAAAAAATATTCTTTTACGTGATCGGCATAACCAGAGAATTTCCGATATTATGATTACCGGGAATCGAATAAAAAAACATAACAAGCTAAATATCTCAAAAATCGTTAAGTTTTTCATATGAGTACTATACAGGGTGTCCGCGATATACGAAGCATGCTTTTAAGGGATGATAGCTACAACGATTTAGAAACAAAAACATATAATACACCTTGGGTCTATCTGTAAGCGTAAACGAGAAAAAAAATTATTTCTAAAAAACCTTATTTGGTCAAACTGTAGAAGAAAACTCATCCATATTGCTTCTTAAATAACCAAAAAACCATATCAAAAATTTAGGGTTGAAAATAACTGAAAACAACGATGAAAGCGAATTATTTAATACTTTGAAATTGAAGCGTGGTGTCATTTCTCTTCCACCATACTGTACACGTATTCAATAGAAGCGCAGATGCAAGCCAAACATCATCTGTTTATACAACCTGAACTACTTTAGACTATTGTATCGTACCAAGTCAATGGCCATACGTTTTAAAAGTAAAGGTACCTTTGCGATTTTTTTAATAATGTTATGACAATAAAATCGATGTTATGTTGAAGTTGGGCGTATTTAATAGCAGCCTACGATCGGTAAATGAAAATTTAAGTTGAGGGAAAGTCGCATTGAATGAAAAAAATGTAATTACTGCAATTATGTTATGGCGCTTTAAGCTCTTTCGTAAAGGCTACTACAAAATTGAGGTCTTTTCTTTTATTTGTGATAAATCGGTGGTCCTAAAAAGGTCTTTTTTGAAAGACAGGAGAAAATGTATTACAGGAAAGGCTCGATGTGTGTCCATTTTCAAGAACACACGCCTGTAATCGTCGGGTAAATCCTGTACTGATCGGCTGGCGCTGTACAGTATGCGTCGAAGTTTGTGACATGAGAAATAATTTTTTTTCTCGTTTACGCTTACAGATAGACCCAAGGTGTATTATATGTTTTTGTTTCTAAATCGTTGTAGCTATCATCCCTTAAAAGTATGCTTTGTATATCGCGGACACCCTGTACATAAAGTACTATTGCTTTCTTGAAAATTCAAAATAAATGATAAAAAATATAGGTTTGCGTTTAAAAAACAAAGTTGCTATCCGTCCAGAAGAAATGAAACACCCTGTATAATCGACATTATATTTAGTCTATTCAGTCTCTTGAGTTAACTAAACACATCAAAAATAAAAAATTCCGTTATGCCTCTTATGAACCAATATATTGAACTTCCGCGTACTAGGTGGGAACCCTGTATATATAGAAGAGAATATCTTCATAGGGGGGATTGATCTGAAGTGATCAGAAAAGTGAAAACAATTCTTTATATTATCATGTTTCAGCAGCTAATGAAGTTCCGCCTCTGTAAACAATTATTTTCAATAAATCTGTTCTTTACTAAGAACAACGGCAACGGTTCTTCTTCATAAAAAATATCTTTATCATACAAAGCTAATAAATCCCATGTAAAATATTAAGGAGATTTAACAAATTGCAAACTATTTACAACTAAAGTTTTGTTCCGAAATGAAAGAAAAAATATGAGCCATTTGCAACAGTTAGACATGAATTTTTATTTACGAGCAGAATTGCTTGTAGTCTCGACTGGAATGAACTTTATTGAAATATTTTGAGCTGTACTATACTTTCATAGCTGTACATTTTCTTCTTCAATGCGTATCATAAAGTACAATATTTGGTTGTTTTATATTTGACAACTCAAGTTGAGACACATTCACAAAATTTGTAAGGTTGAGAGGAAAGAATATACATATTTATAATGAAGGAAAAATATATTTTTCTTCTTTGAAAATAAGCAGTCAAGTCGAGTTTAGTAGTTATCTATGTGATGAGATATACATACATAACTACACAGGGGCCACCATTTGCTGCTCCCGGTAGTGATAAAGATTGCTGTGCATTTAATGCTACTTTGGGGAACACTTTTCAAAGGCGATGACTTTAATGCTAGCATGAATGAAACATGTATCTAACAAATGTTATGATGTTATGAATAATGCTTAAATTAAGTTATAGCTGATACAACGTTAAGAATCTTATATTCGAATATACTCGAAAATACCTACCCAACATTTTTATAATTTTCTTGTGATTAACTGTACGATTGGAACGGATAAAAATGTTTTCTTTCTTCAATTCCAAAATTATTAGAATATAACAGCATAGGCTGCAAAGCAAGGGTACTATACCAATCACCATGAAGTATATACCAAAGGGTAAAAACATGGATTTCACTGTATATTTGAAATATTTAAGCGCGTATAATATTCCTTTCGGAACAGCGAGGCAGAACGCTGTTATCCATAATCCGACAATAATTTTAACTGTTTTCGATAAATCTGCAGTGTTGTACAATAATAAAGGATGGCATATCGCAATGTATCTTTCGATGGTGAAAGCTGTCACCGTACAAATTGCGGCACATAATCCAAATTGTGCTGCAAATGTTTGGATTACAACGTAATGGAAGTATTCATACCAGTCATCATAAATGTCGAATAGAGCTTCCCAAATTAGTAATAAAAATGGAAACATATCACTAACGATAATTAATAAGTCTGATATCGCTAAACTAAATAGGAAATAATTTGTCGAGGTATGCATATATTTTTGACGAACTATCACTACGCAAATTCCGATGTTTCCTAAGATCCCTACTACGAAAGCTACAGATAACACTATTAATAGTACAAACAGAAGTGCAATGTACATTTTTTTACACTTTAAACTTTAGAAGAATTACTATAGGTACATGTATAACACACACGAGAATTGTAATATAGGTAATGTTTTATATTTTATAACACTCACACGTCTACTCTCAACAAACAACTTTTTTTAATTTAATTTAAAAACTAATGATTAAGGTCTTATTACTCTTCTCGTCTTGCGCTATATCCATCGCATTTCAGCTCTAATGACGGCATGGATGAAAATTGTGGCGGTCTGCTTTTAAATAGTTGTTTGGCAATTGTAATATAGCACAAATATTTATCTTAAGTGAGTGGAAACTTAAGCGGCAATTAAACTGATACTCTATATAAAAGCATTCTGTCTATATTTCTGTCGACTGTGTTCAGTGTAGATTTTGGGTTTGGCTAGTTGTGTGTTTCTATTTTGGTCAGTTCGAAATATACAGGAATATATACTAATGGTACTAGGAATATTATAGTTTGGGCTGCTCATATGCATTTTCACAAGAAATGTTGATTATAATTAAGATCTAATTATAACCTTTAAATATTTTTAATATCTTTACAGCAGGTGAATTTTGTATAAACATGTAAAGAATGACACAAGTTTAAAATAAAATTTGTTACAATTCGTTTAAAAACAAAACAAACAGGATGCTAATCCAGGATAAATCACTTTCACGTAAGTAATTAATAAAAGTATAAAATATTATTGGAGTAGAGTATGTTGCAGAATTATTACAGTAAATTACTTTGTAGTAACATATACATAGATATGTATATGTATTAAGATAGTGGACTCATATTCACCCCCTTTGTCCCACACTTAGCCATCCAGCCCACTCAAATATACATATGTCATATCTGTGAAATTCTATTATATTTTCTAATTCCAGAAATGAATTTAAGAGGAAGAGTTTTGCCAATGTTGAATTCTATCGCTGTTTACGATATCCAGACAATGATAATAAATGCTTAGACACAAATCAAACCTTGAGAGTATTAGTAACATGCACAAAACTTTCCTTAACTGAGTATCAAGGCAATCCTTCTCTGTAACTACCATTACCAAAGTGTTACTAAAACTAGAGCAAAGATAATGGCTTAGAAGAAATGTCTACCATTGAATCAATATCCTCATTACGTGGTTATGACTTACAATTAGTAATAAACTTGTAATTTGTTAGCACCCAAGGTGTAATAAATTTGCGGATCATTAGAATGTACACGACCCTCCCATAACCTGGAACAGGAGCATTTAAAGCCGGTCTATGTCACAAACATAGCTCCTAAGATGTTCCTGAACTTGTTCAAAAATGTAGAGATCAAAATCTTAAACAAACTGATCCCCGTTACAAGAATGTGCTCTTCAGATATATATACCATCTTAGATGCTAACGAGTTGTTTAGCTTGCGGTCAATATATATAATTTCGAACTAATTTTGGATAATAAGAAACTAATTTAATAGTATTATTGCGGACTTTAATAAATCTCAAGCCAGACTGCTTCCAAACAGAGATTCATTGCGAATTATTTATTAAGAACGTTTCTTAAGGGCATAGAATGAAAATGCTTTACGTATAATCTAACAGCTTTATTTACCGATAAAAGAAATAGCAAATGTTGACAGTTCAAAAATCTATATTTTCGGAAGAATGAAGCTTCACAATTTATTTAAATACCTCCACTTACTCCACCTTCCCCAAAAGATAAAGCCAACAAACTGTGGACCTAATCTCCCGGGTGCCTCATGCTCTCACCAATTGTCTCCAGCCACCGAGAAGCTAGAAGGACACAAGAAGCGAGCCCCAAATATAAATTTTATTATGTACAATTCATGTAGGTACGTATATTTTTCCACGTACTACTGATAAAGCTTCATACTTTGCTAACTTACAACTTAATACAAAATTATTGAGGCCCCTCCACTTACTCCACCTTCACCAAGACATAAGTCAACAAGTTGGTGACCTCATTTTCTGGCTACCTCACGCTGACCCACCAATTGTCCCCCGCCACCGAAAAGGTAGAAGGGCGCAAGAGGTGAACCCCAAACAAATATTACACTAACACTGTACATAAGTCATAAAGTGCAATAGGTACGCAATTACTGGCTACTTACGTACAAAACCAATATGAACTATATTCGCTCCGTAACTACAATCTCATAATAATTAATTTAGATTTTAGTAAGCAATCCAATAATTTTTTACCTTTACATTAACATAAATTTAAATATTGAACGTAATATTTGCTTAGTTAATCCACCAACAGTGACAACGACAGATAAAAATACTAATCTTTAACTAAACAAATATTTTTCGGTAAATTAATCTAAAAAAATATCGTAGAGCTCGTATCTAAGAAGAGTAGAGAAGGTAGACGCTTCGTAAAATTCACCCAAAAGACCATCGAGAACTTTTACTCTAACATCACTATCACACATTCAGTACACAACCTTCCAACACGATCATCCTCACACACTCACCAAATAATCGTGTGCAGTCATTCATCAAGCACAACATGAAAATAACTTGCACTTGCACTCAAACATTATCCTCACACACTCACCAAATAATCGCACACAGTCATTCATCAAGCACAAGAGGAAACTAACTTGCACTCAAACATCACCCTCGTACACTCAGAACACAAACACTCAAGCGAATTCATGTCGTTGTAGAAGAAACGACACGATAAAGAATGCAAGACTATAACTCAACATGAATACATTGCAGCAGTCATTGATCCCAAATTAGAACAATGGAGATATACCCAAGATTGGAGCTGCCACATCGATACTCTTGTGGACGCTAAGCACCCACATCAGTTTGACAGGCCTCATACAGAGGCATTTTGGTGTCATTGGAGCTGTGCCATTAGAGCACCCATTCGGACGTATCCGAATGTCAAACAAGAAGCAAAAACCCAACGACCATACGAGCTCTAGTGACAGCATTCGCACTATTGCATACCTCCCTTGTGTAAAATTTGGGAAATGAGTTACTACAGAGTATTCACATTGAATATACCGGTTCCGGCAGGCTTCTATGGTCACCCGATTTCCGATATTGCATGAGTAGGTGACTGTCGCGATATACTGTGAGCAGTCTGTAGTATCTATTCATTATAACTAACTGTAACTAACTATAACATATTATTTATCATACTTGCAAACGTTAAATATCCATCCAAGATGCATATGATGATGAAGTGGTTGATAAAGGAACACCCGCACATCGTACGCGCCTATCCCCCAATTACTTGCCGCGCTTGTTGGTGCAATGTCGGGTGACAATAGGAGCGTGCCGGTACCTGTATAGTCAGGCAAGGAATCAAGCACGGGAAGAAAGTAACATGCAGTCCCATACATTCAGCATCCAAACACTCAACTCAAGAAACGAAACGACCTTACCCAAGATGAATGCTTTACAACAATCGTTGACAATATTTGAAGAAGAATGACAACACAGCATTCATATTGAGTAGTTGGTTAGTTGGTAACAAAATACCAACTAACCCTAGAACGACTGTACGCATTTGTGCGGGGAATTTTGAAGTTAGAAATAATTCAAAAATTGAAACCTTACGGACAGCAATTAAAAATTGCGTCGCATAACGGGAATAACATAGATAGAAGAAAATTAAATTTGAAAGCCGCATAGATAGAAATACAACAGCGGAAAATACTGTTGTTAGAAAATGAACCTCACGGACAACGATACGTTCGTCCGCAATAATGGCACGTACCGAAGTGACACTAATAATAAAAAAACGGCAATATCGAAGGACATTCGTGACGTCACTTAATGAGATTGCGATTACATTGTTATTAAACAAATAATAAAAAGGACTGTGTAAACATTAAGTGCATATACAGGGCGGTACATTATCTAGTATACAGGGTAGTATAATTAGGTTGTTGTCGATATACGCGGGTGGTATATTAACAGTGTTGTATACAGGGTGGTGCATACTCGCGGCTGTATACAAGGTGATACGTATATATACAGTGATGTATGAGTTTAGCGGTTTATTGAGTTACGAACTTAATAAATTTATCTACACTGTATGGATGTATTTAAAGTGATTTATATAGAAAAATATACGAATATGTTAGGTGGAATAAATTCAAAATTCAATTTTGCAAAAACTTACTTAATTCCTTCCGAACAGAGATTCATTTTAATTACCTATTAAGAACGTTTCTCAAGATGGCATAGAATGAAAATGCTTTACGTATAACCTGAAACATAATACATATATTCATCAATTTAATCTATAAATTAAATATAAATTAAATATAAATATATCTACATGCTCATAACAATTTATGTATGTCAAATAGTTAAAAAACTGATTTTCTTGTTTAATCGTAGTAGAAACACAAAAAGATAATAGAAAAATATTTAACGAAATATTTACTCAATTAGCTGTGTCTACAATATGGCGCCGTTAAAGTCTAGCAAATTTTGGCACTGCAAACATGACCGGCAATAAACCAATCGTAAGCCTATATCTTGGCGGGCTATTTTCGATTAGGTCCTCTTATTAAAAAAACAAAGTATAGTAACTTTTAAGGAACCATTTACATTGATTACTCTGTATATTTTAAACTGGCCTTTATACAGTTGAAATAATTTCAAAGAACTGTGCTAGCTAGCTTTTGTGAATTTTTTTTTAATTTTGATTGCACCAAGCAATACAATAATAAAATCGTGTTCTTTTTTTTGTAAATAATACCAGAAAAATGTACATGTTAAATAACATTGTCACGCAAATACTAATGTTTCTTTCAAATGTGCAACTAAAAATATTTACTTTACATATTTACCTAAAATTAATCAAATATACATATATTGACCTATATTTCGTGACAAATCTACTATCAAAAGATTTGGTAAGATTTTATTAAACTTAAATATATATTTTATTCCACTAAAACATCCTTTTTAGTGACTTACTTTTTTGCGTTTAGTTTTTGTTTGTAGACAGCGCTGAGTTCTGTATAATTCCCTCAGAAAAAACTTAACGTTTTTCTGTATGCATGTTTACCACAGTTAGGAATTATTAAATATAAAAACTACAAAAACGGAAGAAGTGTAGAATTAATAGGATTCTTTTTAGTTGTAATCGGTCTTTGAAAGTGTGTAGAAGTATACTGCCTATAGGATTTCGTTCCGTATTTAATATAAAGAATTTTGTGGTCGTAAAAATTTAGTGAACAAAAGTGTGGTTGTGAGTGCCTCATATTTAATTTCGGACATTTTTCGTAAATAATATACAGGTGTTAAGTGTTTTGTTGATTAGAAGAGGATAACTTCATAGAAGTGGATTAGGCCACGATTAGAAGCATTTAAGGTATAGCCGTCATAAATCTTTTGTTTTTCCTGTTAATGTACTAATATGTGGTAATTTCTTGTTCATTATAGATCTGTGCGGCTTGAATTTAAGGTTAGTCAATATAATTTATGATATTTAATGAATTTTAGTATATTATAATAATTGCAAAAATAATGAGGTACAGATTTATTTAATAATTATGTACTTAAATTTATTTTATTACACAAGTTTTATCTAAATTTTTCGAGTATAAACTTGCCGAGACGATGCAGCGTTACGCTTGTGTGAGTCATAATTTCGTGGAGGGTCTCACAAAACTTGCAATGCATAAGTTTTCAATAAAGCAGTAGATATTTCAAGTATTGCACAACAGACTATTCGTTATTCTATAAATTTAGATAGCACTTAATAGTAACCAAAGAGACTTACAGGAACATTCTTCAAAAACGCTTTATTAGTCTTTAAGAATAATAAATGAAACAAATGCATTTTTCAAACAAAAGATACCTATACATTTGCGAATAAATATAGGTTTTTTTCTTTGGTTATATTCAGTAAGAGGTAGTTTTTTACCATTGTTTTTCCAGTAGCCTGCGTAGTACATCTTCAACTAATTTATTCAACACATCATTTTCATAGTTTTTCAGAGATTCTATAATTCAGTGTTTTAATTCTGCTTAGGCTTGAAATTCTGGTAACGTGTGGTCCTATACATTTCGAGATAGTAGTAGTAGATTTCGATCATAGCTTAATGACGGCCATTTCAAAAGCTTAATTACATAGTCTGCAAAAATGTTTTTGTTGAAGCTGCCGTATGTATGGGCGCGTTATCTTGTCGGACCAAACTTTCTGGCCTTCCTTAGATCGTGCAAGTAGTAATTGAATCCACCTATTTATCAAGCCCATCGCTTCTGTAATGGTGTTTTTTTCTGCATTTTGACGTATTTGAGGCGACGTCCTGCTGCAATCCATATCCCTACAAAATTAGGATCACATTTTAGATTAATTCTCATAATTGGCGAAAAAGAAGCTGCTGTCTCGCAATCTTTCGTAGAAACGTAAACGAACATTTTGCGAACTATTTAGTGTGTGGCCGATTTCAATTTATGTCATTCTGCAATATCTTAAGTCGATTATACACTGCTTCTCAAGAACTGACCATTGTTTTCTATACGTCAGAATAGGGAACTTAAAACTTATTTTGTTCTTGTAATACAATTGAGATAGACTCATCAAAACCAAGGTTTCATTGAGTATCACCAAAGACAAACCGCATACAGTGAAGCAAACAACGAATAACATACTTTTTGACAAGTTATTCCAAGAAATTGGGCGAGACAGTATTCTCTGTATTTGTAATTGTAATCTGGACATATCTATCCATAAATATGTCTCTTCAAGTTTACATCTGCTATAAAAAGAAGACAATTCTACCTAATAAACTTTGTATAACTATAGATACCAAAATTATATTGTATGTGTCACAAAGTTTTCAGTAATAAAAACAAAAACAATTAAGAAACATATTTTATTTCAGTCTAATAATCTAAATCCGTTTGTACAAAAATAAATGACTTTAAAAACTACTTCTTCATGTTTATCACTTTGTTATAATTGCAGTGCACCAAGGCCCACACATTATTGATACAATTTCGTCAAAACAAAAGCTTTTCAATAATTTAAATTCATAAATATTTTCATTATTAACACTTTGAAGTTGTTTGTATTTATTCCATCCAGCTCCATAAACTTGTGATCCTTAAATGATAAAAATATTAAAGAGTTAATTGCTACTTACAAAATAGGGCTATGAGTTTTACCTATGAGAACAACTGTATGGTTGGACCCACAAGCTACTTTGCTTACACTATAATCATCATTTTGGAAATTAATCAGCTGAGGTGTTGCAAACACTGATATATCCTTCTCCATTGGAACAGCCAGTTGTCCATTGCGATTCCAACCCCATGTGTATAAATCACCAGTAGCACTTACAGCACAAGAATGCCAACCTCCAGCTGCAATTTTTGACATTTTTAAACCAGCTAATGCACCAATTAAAGTAGGTTGTGTTAGATTCTCTAAGCTACCATGCCCTAGTTGACCACGACTGCAATAACATTTTCATTTTTATTATAGCACATATATATGTTTACCCAGTACAGTCCATTTCCAAAACTATAAACATTTCCATGGTCATCCAAAATTAAACAGTGCTCATGACCAGCAGCAATATCAGTAACTCTCTTTCCATTATATTCAATCTTATTTGGAATATTATAAACATTATTGTTAAATGAAACTGCAGCATTCATTTTTGCACCACATGCAATTTTTGTAATATAATCTGCACTTCCGGGATTTTCAACTTGTAGGAAGTTTGGTACATTTGCAATCTTGCCAGATGCTGTATCCACTTTTTTAATAGTACCATCATCATGTAAGATGTAAGTAATGTTGTCTACAGCTACCATTTGTGAGACATTTTTAACTTCTTGAATGCTAAGTTTGGAACTAACACCACCATAAAACTTTATCGTATCAGCATTTTGTGCTGCTATATATGTATGACTAAAAACTAGATTTTGTAAACTATCACAGTTTAGTACACTGAAATCATTTACAATATGTTCTTTTGACACATGAAATTGATTATATAAATTGAATCCCCTATACCATAGCTTCATTTTTCCGCATTATCTATTATGTTTACTATTAGCGTGTGAAGTGGTAAATAATATGTAAGGTTAGATTATTTCTTTCATGAATTACGTCACTGAGGCTCTAGTGCCACCTTATCGCCAATGGACAAAGTAGTAATGCAATAAAAGAGAACACGTTATTTTTTGCTAATAGTTTTCTTTAAAACCATTACTTATATATATTCGAATTGTGGCAATTCACCGTTAGATAGCGCCCCTACATTCAATTTAAATTTAACAAGATAAATTTCTGACTATAATACATAGTTATATGCATTGTATATGATACATTTTGATGCATTTGATTATGTATTTTGTTAGAAACTTATAGTAATATTAAAATTATTAATAATTTAATTATTTATTTTTATTATTAATTAAATTGTGTATTTTTCATCTAAATATGTGTGTGCGACTAGCCATCCTGGTTATCTATTTTACTAGAAGATTGGAAGAGTTTCATACAAGTATTCCCAAAAGTGTTGAGCTTTTTGTGGCTGTCATATTAGCGTTTTTTTTTGTCCAGTTCTTTGAAATATATGCTCAATATTACAACTTCCTCTTCTACTATTATTTCTTCCAACAAGAAGTGGTTATACATTTTATCGTGTATTTTTGATGTTTATCGTGTTTGAACCTCAATAGCTTATCAATAACCCAAGTAACAATTTTTAGTCCCCATAAGATAAGATAAGATTTAAGAGGCATGGCATTCTTGCCTTTAGTCACTACTACCTACATAGGTCTATTGTAATGTTGCGCTTGTGGGTGTTAGACTAGTTGGAGGCTTTCCATGAACATTAAAACTAGTTTACGCTTTTCATCCTAGATTTGAGTAAGTGTTAGAAGTAGAAGCCATCTACTGTAGTATACTGATTGCGAGTACAACTGACAGCAACATCTTTACACAAAATGTGTTCTGCCGTCTCTAGATATTCTTGATATAGACAACATATTCGATCTTCAGCTTTGTGGAGTTTGTATAGTGGTATTTCAGGCTTGAATGACCTGTCAAAAATCCTGCCAGTAGTGTGGGATCTCCTTTGCTGAAACATAACACCATCTTTGCTGACTTACACGATTTTGATAAAAGTGTCTTTGATTAGTAGCGTGTTCTGCCACCGCGAGGCCTTTCTGTTCTGTCCTCTCATTTGTTAATTGCCTATTTTAGGTGGATATTTTGCAGACCACAGCAATGTTTACGTCCAATAAAAGGCATTATTGCTGCTTCTGAACTTCTGAATTCTGCACTGAAAAGTAACCTGGTTATTGTGTTCCAATTGTCGTTAATTACATTGGCATTCGTGCTATAGACCAGCTTTGTATATAGCCAGGATCAGCCCTCAATGCGCATGACTGTCGGTAAATATATTTATGGCTGCTCATCTCGAAATTCTTTACGCTGCATAAGTTTATAGCAGAAATCTCCGCTTGAAATATGTTGGAGTGGATTCCCATTTGTACTTTGAGACGGTAGTTAGGCCCACTGACCCCAACATTATTCCCGAGCCGTCCGTGTATAGCAGTTTATATACTGGTATAGCATAAAGTTTTCTGCAATGTGAATCAGGTGATCCTCAAGATTTTAAGGTGTCCTTTTTTAGTGCACATACGGTTGTAGCAAGGTAATCACATTACTTACAATTTGGAGTAAAAGTCATTACTTACACAGCTCCTGCATGTTTAATTGTAAATGCTACAGGAGTTTTCTAACTGGTTACACATATTTATGCTTGATCTGCTTTCCAAATCAAATGTATGGGTGAATGATATGAGTAAAGAATTTGGTCACAAACTAATTTGAATCTGAATTTTCGTCGCATGTAATCTCGGTTACAAAGTGTTGCATGGAAATAGAACTTCCACCAAATACACTTCTTTTCGCAATTTGCTGATTTTCAAATCACTCATTATTACGTCAAGAGACTGAGTGAAGGATCGGAGTAGAGAGATAGCGGTGTTCAATTTTTAAATTACAGGAAAGAATATATGTATTGGATGGACGGGTTTTGCATCAAAATAAAACTACGTTCTAATGTACTTCACAGTATAATAAATACTGGTATACTTCAGAATTACATTATAAATATACAATGTGTATGATATTTTTTTGTATTTTTTTGCGATTTTAAAATATTTTCTGAAAATAACAATTTCCCACAAAGCAATGTTCAAACATCTAACTTGAATAAAACATGTCACAGTTACAAACATGACGCTGGTATGTATTTCTTTTTCTTGGTGAATTCTGGCAAACGGAAGCGATCTTCGGAGGAAAGCGTATAACTATATATATATTTGTATATAAAACGGAAATAAACAAAAAAACTAGTACGCAAATATGAATATTTAAACAACACTTACATATTAATATTTCCTTCGATATATGCGATTACTGCGTTTGCCAGAATCCTCCTTTATATAGAGTAAAATACAACCCACTGATATAATATATATTTCAATATATTCACGCTAAAAGGCAATTTTAGTCACAATAACTGTACAGGTTGTTCTATCGGAGTTTAAACCAGAAATTGATGTTTGTAAAACGAAAAACGTGTAACAAGTAAGCTTTGTCTCCTATGTTAAGTTACGTTTTCGATAGAACATCACGTACAAGATGTTTCTTAAAACATGCTCAAAAGTCGTCTTTACCATTTTTGTTTTCGCGGGGGTCAAGTAAAAACAACTTTCGTTTGAAACAAATTTAATTTAATACTAACATATTGTCAAAAATGGAATAGTTAAAAACTTAACTGAATTAACTATATATATATTACAATGGCGAAAATAGAACAGATTTCTTGAAAAATATTAATTTAACTTAAATAGTTAGTTGCACCATATTTATTTTTTTATTCGTTTAATATAATAGCAATATTTTTGACAAGAAATCTATTTTACATAAATCTCTTTTTCTTTTTTTGTATATATATTATATATATAGATATACTTTAGTTTGCATTTTTTGATACACTTATAATAAATAATTATTCTTTCATTTTAATTACAAGAGAAATTTGAAATAAAATAATAATTTCTTTTGATATCTGTTTTTATTTCTTTGATAATTTTTGTGGATATGAACTTGTTTGGTCCCAGTTATTTCTAACGGATTCTTTTGTGGTTCACAATAAACTGCCTATTTTGGTTGCAAAGTGGATCCTTTTGTTACTATGGTGTATATGTTATGATTATGAATTAGATTACATTATGGCATATTTAACATAAATATATTCTCTTAATTCCAGGACAAATTTAAAAGAAAATTGAAATTGACAAAGCCATTTTTTCATAATCTTTTTCTCATTATCGCTTCTTTCTTCTTCTAAAAGTCTTTAAAAATATCTCAGTCTTAATCGATTTATACCGATCACAATTTCATGTGTTTTAATTAATTAATTATTTAAATCAGTTTAATACGTTTAATATTATAATCAATTAAGCACTGCGTAGACTAGATGATATTTTCTTATACGGTTTTCTTTTTTTCAATCGTGTTAAATTCCTTTTTATTTATGTTTGTAAATATTATAATTCAACTAAATTGGAATATGCACCGAACAGCAGGTACAAAAATTATTCTAAAATAATTTACAATAATACAAGAAGACACTTTTTGGTGTATTTATGTGTGCTTTTAATTTACTTGATCATAAATTTTATCAATTAGTGCTAGAACTATTTAGTTATTGTTGTAAAGGAAATACGGAAATTTTCACATAACGCAAAATACAGGATGTCCCGATTATTATCATGAAATACTATTAATATATTTGATTAAAATCAGGAATCATGAATAGTAAATTTTGTAACTAGTAACCCGGACGGGTATATTAACAGTTAATTCGCCAATATGGTTTTTCTTTTTTTTTATCAATAACTAAAATTTTGTATAATAGAGAAACCCTGTATATAGGTACAAAGATATATCTTTAAGTCGAATTAAAAATAGGGGCGAACATAAATTTATTTAGATCAGATAAAAGTACGGTCACTTTTCGAGTCATCGAGATCACTTACAATAATTCTAATTTTTTATAAATTATAGAAAGGGTTCAACTTTTATTTACACATTTTAATTTTTAAATGTCAAATTAAATAAAACTTTCGTAATTTCTTACTTACACATAAATTAATTTAGTAAATAAAGCACAACATAATTGAATGATAGCAAATATAGTGCGTAAATAACAGAGAAAGATTTAAAAGAACTGGGATTATATTATTAATTTATTTCTATTTCTGATTAGTTCGATAAAGTTGAAAATAAGTGTATTTATTATTAGCTATTGTGTTATCTGTTCTTCTGCATGTGATGAAATAAATATTTGTAATATATGTTTGTAGTTTTGTGTTTGTATTAATGCGATATCGAAATCTATGGAATGAAGGAAATATGCCATTCTTTAATCTATGTTTGAACCTGTTTTGTTGCTACCGCATCCGTGAAAAGTTCTGTGGTCTATCTCATTGACATGATCATCACCTAAGTTAACTACATACATCATCTATTATATGCACTAATGAACTTACCCTATATCAAAAAGTTAGTAATTAAAGTGCCTTCACCAGATTAGTGTTCATTTTCTTTACAAAAAAATCTAAAAGTATAGTGGATATCATTCAGTTGTACTGTATCATCATTATCATCAGGCCCACGAACGCCAATTATCTGAATATCGACGTTCGTAGTTAGTTTATACAGCTAAATATTACTATCATAATATGTACTGCTTCAGTTAAATATGTACTCATAAACCTGTATTTATTATAATACGCCTATATTATAAAACTGAGGTGTGTGTTGTGTGATGTGTTATAATATAGAATTAGATTAGAACGAAATAAAACAGATCATCATTTGTTATAAGTTATAGCAGTGAGTATATTTAACACACGGTGTTTTCATTGTTAGAAAAGAAAAAGCTACATTTACAAAAGGAGCTATTGAGAAAAGCCTATGTCGGAGGTTAAGTGATAGTTTTAAAGGCGTTTGCTTCAGAATTATATTGTTGTGGTTCAAAATATATTTTTATTGTATTATAAATATTTTAAATAATTTAGTGGCACATTCTCGGTTTGGAAGGTTATCTATCTGTTTCAGAAATACAAAGTTGAAATGAAGATTACTCTATCTGAAGTAGCTTGTAAGTAAATTTTGAGCGGAAAAAAATTTTGTTATCACAATCGTAAATATGCCAGTTGAGGTACATAGTAACACGGAGTAGAGTGTAATTACCAACGCATGAGGTATCATCCATTTACACAGAATTATTATGGGAATTCATAACTTGTTCATAACTCTTCTATTGCCTTCCTTCAATTGAAACAGGTAAATTTTCTTATGAAATCATCAACTATAGCAACATAAATGCATTCACGATTGAGGCAAAAAACAAGTAATAAGAATGCAATGGTAGTATGACTTTAGCATAAATAACAGAAAGAGAACCCATTACTTAGGTTTGCTAAGACCACTTCTTCACTAGGCAACACAGAAATGTTTTATTACAATTTCAAAAAAGTGAGTCTCAGTAGATCAAATTTTCACCACGGTATCGGCCTTTTTTGTCTCGTTGAAATAGTTACAACGCTAGTGGAAAAGTTAAAAGGAATCCAAAGAATTGAATAATTGGTTAGCTTTCATGGCGAAAGCAAAGTTGTACTAGTAACATGTTGTACATTGGTTGTTGAATAGGACGCAGCTTCTTGCTACATTGAGATTGCAGATTGAATAAACACATAGGACGTTTGGTGAATCATTTTTAAAGGTGACGAGCTTTTTTAATATTGAGCAATGATGACATGTATTTAGCTCTTGAAGCTCTACACAGTGCTAGAGACCACCATGATAAGAGCCACAAACAGTAGCTTCTGGACGTATCTGTAACGTGTTGCACTAATAACTGGTCTTCCTGGTACAGTGGTACCACTTTATAATATTGCGACACATTTAACTTTTGAGATTTAATGTATGTAGATAAATTCCGGATTTCTGTGAACCTTGTATCAGGAATATTTTATAGTATTAGCATATTCTCAAGTGAGGTTACTAATCATTCTATGTAAGCTCAACTTGTGTAGCAAGTAGCAACATGACATACCTTAACAAGTCATTATAATGGAAGCAGTAATTGAAATGAATCTACCATGGAATTAAAAAATTAGAGAGAAAGTATCATTTTAACAACCTCAATCGAATGTAGAAATCATTCAAAACATTGAACGGTATTGCCACTGAAAAAATGATAAAATAGTAACTTAAAGAAATAGTTCGAGACAGAATAACGAGAATGGCAAATATCCCAAAAAAACCTTGAATGTGCCAACAAGAATAAAAACACGATAGAGAAAGACATAAAGGTATTTTTTTCAAATTCTGAAAGAATATATATTCTTCTAAAGGTGGATTTGGAAGATAGATGTAGTGAGATTTCCATAACCTAATATGACAAATAAGATAAAACTTCGAGACAATTATTCTCTAGTCCTGAAGGAATATATAGAGAAAATACGTTTTACATTCAAAAACTGCTACATCTACTCCTCGTGTTACATAGCACCTCAACAGATCCTATGCTTTCATTTGCACAATTTTTCTTTACATTCATAAAAGAAAATGCAAACATAATCGTAAAAATTATATTAATTAAAAATATGTATACACAGATTTGTAAAAGATTTGCGTTGCAAATCACCAATTTAAAACAAATCACATAAAACCTCAGTTAGTCTTCTCTTTAATAGAGTATATTAGATATATGTATTGGAAATCGTATTTCCACCAGTTTTTTTCAAACAAAAATAAAGAAACAAAACAAGTACCTATATGGTTCACTAAGTTACTGTATTGCAACATACAAATAATATAAACACATAACAATTCTATTTTATGTAAAAATATAACACAAAGCACTTTTCACGAATGCGGTCTAATGTGGGAATATTGTTCCTGATTTTCATTTAACTATTGTTCAATATGGATGCGCTGACACTGTTTTACACTGTTTATTATTCAATAATAATAATAATAAAAAAAACAAACAACTTAAAGACGAAAAATAATAAAAATAAAATAATGTATACGTGTTTGTGTCTTAATAGAGGTTCAACATTATTATTTATTTCTTTTAGCAGGCACACGACACAGGTGCGCTAAGGACTATGTACAAGAGGATTATATTAAGCGAACTTAAGTAGACACTGCACACTACCAAAAGAAAAAAAAACTAAAAAATATTTAACAATTACGTTGATTAAACAATATATATATATATATATATAATTGTGTTTATATATATGTTACATATAAAAACACTGGAGACAAAAACACATTTTAAAGTTATATATCAAATCGTGTAATGTAATTGTGTAAAAAAATATTTATTAGGAATAAGGAAAAGTCTTATCGAGTTTATCAATATTGAAATGTGGAATGATCAACTTAATAACTAAGCAGATATAAAAGATATGGATATATCTTGTAATTTCAAAGTTTATGGAAACAATACTGATTTAGAATATACGATACAAATAATAGAACAAGACAATGCGGGCATTTTTCTTGATAATATAATAAATAATTTAGTGCAAATTAAATTTTCGCGACTATTTCAATTATATGGATTTGAAAATACTTGCATTTTAATTTTATGATATTTTGAGTTAACTACAACTAAAAGCTCTCAGTCATGTTATTAAAATGACAAAAATTTAGAACTTTTACATTGAAGTTACAGCAAAAAATGTTGAATAATGACATTTTTTAAACATCTAATACTGCGAGACAATTAATTTTTATTTTACTTTTCGCTGTTGTTTTATTCAAAAAAAATTAAAATATCATTTCAATTAATAAGTAATAATAACAGCTGTATAATAATTGTTCATAAATATATTTTACAAAAAACTTAACAAATACGATACGGTATGCAACTCTAAAGTTTGCAAGAACACAGTATTGGAATTTTGATTTTTTACTGGTTTTTAATTTTCATTTTGTTTTGGATTATATATATTTAAAAAGCAATATATGCATCGGATATTTTAATATAATTTTTATAGCGCATATATCCGTTTCTTTATGATAATACATCAAATTCTGTTGCGTATACACTTCTGTTTTCATAATTGTAAGATATATTTCTTTTTATTTATAATAATTAATTAAATGCAAAGTTTGGACCTCACTTTCTTGAATGGAAATTGAAAGTAAATTAGTTAATGAGAAGGTATATTTATAATATAAAGCCTTACATTTTATAAACGATAAATCAAATATCACATTTGGGAGATAAACGTTGAATGTTGCTGGGGGGTACAATAGAAAAACAAAAAAGAAACTAGAAACACTAAATTCAAAATTGCACAATTAAATAGGTTGAACACTATGCTACATTTGCAATTATGTTTTCGATTAGAAACGGAATAAGGGAGACTGGGGCACGAAATTAA